>CP045904.1:17034510-17078420 GCA_013387185.1 Caligus rogercresseyi
AAAATACTTTATTTATACACTATTGTTATGCTAGTTATGAATTTACCTTCATCATTACTAAATCTTCGTTGGATATTGATTCTAATGCCACATTAATGATTCAAAGAATTATAAGATTGTCAGCTTACACAGAAGTATCTACAACTAAAAAAAGACTTGATTAGAATAATTATTGCTATGTTAGTTATGAATTACTTTAAATCAAACTATCATTTTCTTTAGTTTTACTGTTGGTCTGAGTTCTTCACTGATCGAGTCATCTACACTGGCAATAGAATGATGAAAAGCTGTTTCTTGGTTCCAGAAGATATTTAGAGGAACAACATGCTTCATTAATTATCCTTCCCTTCCTTTGATACACCGTGCTTTTCCAATAAGAAATCATCATTTATTGATGTAGGTACATCTGATAACAAATGCCACGTTTCAGAAAGTTCATTTGTACCTTTCTGAGCTATCTGAACACGCTCCTTTAATGTCACTATTCCAGGAAGTGCTGACTTCACAGTAAATACATGAAATTTCTTCATTCCTTTAATAGGACGGAAGTAGGGATGAAGGAAATTCTTCCAGTCATACCACTGAATTGGTGGGCATCCTTTCTTTTTCGAAGATATGACATGAATTTCGATGCTTTAGCAACCATATCTTACACACACACTCGATTTTTGATAATTATAATAAGATTTTGATATAACTCCAAAGCTGCGGTCGGGAGAAAAACTTAGCGTGATTTCAACGAGGAAATGAATAGATATCTCCTCAAATAGGTCACACTTCACCATAAATGCAGCGAATCCAATATTAGTTTTATTTTGGCCTCTGCAAAATAAAATTGATATTTAACTAATAAAACTTAATAATATTATCATCACCATACCCAAAATTATCACATTGAATTTAAAGATGGGGAACCGGCTCGATACTCACGAGAAGAAAAGAAAGGTGGATAACCAAACTCTTTGACCACTAATTTGAATTTGATCTTTTTATCGCATATATTAATTACTGAAAAATGTCCTAAGGCATATGCTTCAAGGCTCGATGGAGATATGAAAGATATTTCAAGGCATTGTTCTCGTCTATAGACGACTTCTTCTCGATTGAACCAATTAAAACATGGCGTCTTTTGCCCATTTATATCCAAAGGACAAAGAACACAGAAGCAACGACTGAGTATAAATTGATTAATCTTTTGAAGCTCCTCCTCATCCAAATCTCGAAGTACGATGTCAACATTATCCATTTTAATGGTTGAAAATCCACGAAAATAGAAATCACAAAAGCAGAAGCATATAGTGAATTTGAATAATACTATTGTTAATGCCGCTTTAATCACGGACAACATATATACGGACGGAAAGGCTGCGAGAGCTGCTTGCATACCAGGTCCATAAAAACAGAAGGGAAAATGAACGCGCTAAATAAATAATTTTGTTAGGCACATATCAAAACAGTATATTTTCAGTCAGTTTGTCCAAGAACGAAGTAAAATTAAAGTAAAAATATAGGAATTACAGGTAAATTCAGCAATTAAGACTGCAGTTTAGCAATTTTTCGCACACTTGAGCTCTATTTGACATTTCATTGACATTGACAGGTCGAGGTCTCTTCCTGGAGCTCCAGGTTGATGATGCAGCCCACGCTCCGGGCCTGCTGTATGTTTGCCCCGTGGGCTCCGATGGCTAGGCCCATGAGTTCACTGGGCACGTGAAACTCCTATGTGTAGCCGTAGGTGCTCTGAATCCGTGTGGCCTCCAGGTGCCGCTCGACTTCCTCCGTCTTGCTCTTGAAGAGGACCTTCTGTGTGAAGTTTCGAAATGCATGCCCTGGATCATGGCGGCTTTCCGCTGCGTGTCCTCGTCCGTGCTCACGACGCCGCAGAGACCGCTTGGCGGGCTCGTACTTGACGGAGCAGGCTTTGATGGACTTGACAAAGACGGTGTGGGAGTCCTCGTCCTCTGCGTAATTGTCCTTCATCTCCGAGGCAGCGGGATCCAATTGGAAAAAAGTCCTTGTCCTGGATTGTGGCATGTTGGATCGTGTGCGAAGGCAGTCCTGGTGGACCACTTGGTTGAAGCCCGGGAGCTCCCCGGCGGAGGTTGAGCTGCAGAGGACGACCACGTTGCTCTGGAGCTCCTCGACGCATGCGGGCTACCAGCCAAAGGCCTCCGAGTCCCGTGCAGTGTTGAAGACTTCCACATCCACCCCGATGCTGAAGCTGTGCGTCCCCGGGTAGCTCCAGACGGAGGAGAAAGGGAAGCATGAGAGGGGGGAAAGCTCACGAGTCCCTCGGAGGAAGAGGGAATAGACTTCCTTCCTCCACATGGCTGCTGTAGTAAGCACCTCCACATGAGAGGAACTGGAGTACCCACGCTCTCGAGACACGGAAGAGGGTGAGGAGGCTGTCGGCGGGGATACTGAAGACGTGCTCGAGGATACACAGCTCCCTCTCACCACGGAAGGAACCCCCGCCGGCGTAGCCCGACCGGCATCCGGGGGCACAGCACTTCTTCCCCATGACGGACGAACAATCTTCTGGGAACGTTTTCAGAGCAGCAGCTGTTGTGCCTCCTCCCCGCCTTGGAACTTGGACCTACTCTGCTAGAGGTTTCCTGATTCTTTTGAGAGCCTTTACGTCCTTAGCTATGTTGTCCTAGTTTTAATAATGTAGTGAATCTACTAAAAAAGAGGCTGGAAAAAGGGAGACTCCATTTTAATATTAGAAAACGTACATTAACTATGAACAACGTTATATGATTGGTTAAAAACACAAGAGCGTGCAAGATGATGCCAACATTCCTCGGCCAATTTTTTATTTGATTAGCTTCTTCATCGACAATATTCCTTAAATATCGCATCAATTAGAGGGCTAAATGAAAAAAATATCAATACAAATGAAGAAGAGTAAATGAAGAATACTATTATGGGTCCATCTCATTTTCACCAAAAAAACCTGTATTCAAATAGTGTTTCTCACGTCACATATATTACTTTTTTTAATTGTATTTGTAATTTGTTTAATAAAGACCTTGTTGATGAGGGGAAAAATAACTACATACTAATCATGACTATTTTGAAGATCCCTAAAAGTGTGGCAAAAGAAAATTGATACAATTTTTTGAACTTTAATCATTTCCTATTAAAATTCTTGTCTCTTTTCTACATCGAAAATACACTTCTTGCTCATCACAAAAAAATGAAATATAATATAAGGAAAAGGAGTACCACGCGTGCATGGAATAAATAAATTAAACCACGAATGCAGGGTTTCATAGATGTATTTTAACTTTTCAAAATTTTAAATAAATATATATCATTATTCGTTTCTTTCTTCAATTTAAAAAACATCTATTGTGCATCTCCAAAATGTAATATTAAAGGAAAAGGATTACCATGCATCTGTTAGTTAAGTATTTATTGCTGTTTTTTTCATATACAGCATTACCAATAAACCAATACATACATACATGACTACAACATGACTACCCCTATTGTAATCTACATTACAATAATTAGGTATTATTTTATAAATAGTTATTAAACATTCACATTAATTATAATCAATAGATGTTTTCATCTTTATCTTTTAGTAAATTTAAATACGATGATCTTCATCTTCTTCTTGCATGGCTTGGTATCTCTCATGTGAGAGCGATGGGCATCTGTTGATTAGGTGGTCAGCACTTTGAGACTCTTCGATGCATATATTGCAAATGGCTTTGTGTTTTTTCCACTTGCTCAGATGGACCAGAACGGTCCTGACCTGTGGTAGGCTTGACAAATAATTTCCTTATGGGACTTGAAAGTTCTACGACAACTTTTTGGTTTTGGAAGATTCAACACACGAAGAGTATGTTTCATTCCAAGATCCTCTTCTTTGATGACTTGTCTGGTCAAAGAAAATATTTTACAGATTGAGTAAAATTCCTAGATTCGATAGTGAGTGCAAGGGGCCAAATGCCGCGCAGAGGGCTGTGCAAGTCGCCATAAATGACGCCGCCAGGAGCATCGTTGGATGTAAAAGACGGGATCACATCCACATCGGGGATCTCTTTGAGAGAGCAGCCCTTCCCTCCCTCAACGAGGTGGCCGCCAAGGCGGTGGCCATGAGACCTGGAAATGCTTTTACTCCAACGACGGGGCGGCGGTACCAGGAACCCGGTTGGTGATTTCGTCTTCCCCATCCCGAGAGGCCCATGAGGTCCACGACTCCAGTGGCGTACCCACTTTGGAGGGAACAGCTACTTTTGCATGCCACGCAATATCAGTGTGGAACTTGTCTAAGGCCTTGAGGTCGGCCACTACCCTCCACACTGCCAGGACTGCAGCTAGGGCCATTGGACGCAGCGTCCCCATATATCCATTGCTTCTAGGAGAATTCCCCCCCGTGAATTCCCCCCCGGTGAGTTCCCACCCAGTCAATTCCCCCCCGGTGAATTCCCCCCGGTGATTTCCCCCCAGTCAATTCCCCCCCGTAGAGATAAATATTTTTTTTATAAAGTTGCAAATGAAACCCTAAAATGCCATTTTATAGGTCTTGGAATCTTGTGTCATATTTATTACTTTTTGAAGATTTTATAATATATTTTCTCATCCGAAAACCAAAAAAAGTTTAATTTAGATAATATTTTTTTGATTTCTTTTATTAAATGACATTAATACATTTAACTCCTCAAAACCAGTAATTACATCATGTTCCTTCAAAAAAGCTAGACTGCAAAGCATTCTGCAATGAATAGCGAATTCTTGGTCTTCTGAATATCGTGTTTGTAATATGAGGTTCTTAATTTTTTTCCAAACACATGATGAAAGATGATAAAAACATCCTTTAATTGTAATATGTGGTTGGATATGTACATTGCAAAATCCACCAAAATGATTATGACGATTTTTTTATTATAGAAAATGTAGCTTAGACTTATGAATATGACTGGCAGTGGTTACAATACTGGGTATAGTGTTTCAAACTCAGATCCAATGAGCTCTCACTCAATCAATTATAGGGTATTAGGGTTTTCAAAACACTGACAATGAGCCCACGGTCTCTTCCAATCTCGATAATGAAATATAAGGTTTCAAACTAACCTCCAATAGTATATATACATAATAAGGCCCGTTTAATGCCAGTTAGTTGCTGGTGGGAATAAGAGGCTTATTTAACAAAATCGCATTTGAGAGGTTCCTATGTATTTTTATTATTCGCGGTGGGTTTGAAATCGCAATGTTCATTTATTCTTAAATGTAATAGTAACTGTAGGGTTTTTCATTACAAAAAGTATAACAAACAAAATATGCGTCATTGTGACTGGCGAGCCCCAATATCCATTGGTAGTGTATCTGAAACCCCATTACTCCATAATCATGGTTGCAAAGCTCAATACCTCATCATTGTGACTGAAGGGACCCATTGGCAGTTGATTTGAAAACAATATACTCCATAGTAATTGACAGAACCCAAGGGTCCATAGTCAATTAATTAAAACCCCATTGATTTGTGAGACCCAAGGGCCAATGAAAAGTGGCCTTAGGACCCCAATACTCGATCAAATTTATTAGCAGGACCAAAGGGCGCATCATTATAATCGGAAGGAGCTGAGAACTGAGAAGTTGTAAACCCCAATACTCAATCATAGTGGTTGTTGGAACCCGAGGGCCCATTAGAAGTGGGTTTGTAACTCCAATATATCATCATTGTAACTGATGGGACTTGAAAGTCATTTTTGGTGGGTTTGAAACCCTAATAATCCATGATAATGACTGGCGAGAGCTGAGGTCCAAGGTGCAAAAATGCATCTGAGGGTCCATTCTTAATTGGTTAAAAAGTAAATTATATACATATATAAAGTATATTTATCTCTACGGGGAGGAATTGACTGGGGGGGGAACTCACCGGGGGGGAATTCACCCGGGGGAATTGACTGGGTGGGAACTCACCAGGGGGGAATTCTCCGGATACCAATCCATTCTGCATGGGCATTTTGTTTTATTTGTTTTGTTTTTTATTTTTATACAATTTTATTATTAATTTTTAGACTACTGTACTAATGTAACTAATGTGCCCCATGGCAAATATATACTCAATTAGACACACACCATGCATGCATGGAATTTAATAAAAATTGAGCTATGATTTCAGATTTTCATAAACATATGCAAAATGAAATAATATTTCAGGTCATTTTATTATAATATATAGAGAATAATTAAGTGTCAAAGAATCTAATTCATAGAAAAAGGGACGAAGAACAAAATAAATTGTACCCGGATGAAAACAACCTGTAAGTACCGTCGACAGTACCACTCCATTATCTTCAATACTTATATAAATAATGTGCATGAAATGTAATTTTTATCAATATAAAATATATGCTAACAATATGATTTTCCTATTAATGACGAATAACATATGAAGTTAACCACTGATATAAAAGCCCTACACTATCGAAATTGATGTACAGTTAAGACAAAAAGAATAATACGTTTATCCATTTCAATTATCAAATAAAAATATATAAGAATCGAATACACAAATATTTAACCAAAAAAATCTTCACGGATACATATGTAGTATTATGAAAAAGAAAAAAAACTCTATATAACGATACTTTAATAATATTTAATCCCAAATAGAGCTATTAAGAAAGCAAAGTATATTATAGGAACCAAACCATTTTTCAATGTCAATGTCGACATAACTTAATATTATCTCATAAAAATGTTGAATAAATGCTAATAAGGGGATCAGAGCTTAAAATGTTACAAATGTGATAAAATGAACTCTCACTTTTTTTCACTTATTTAGAAGCTAAAGTTTATTTTCCCTAATAACTTCCTTTTAACACTTATAAATGTAAAAAACGTGAAAAAGAATGTGGGCTAAGTCCAGTAACTATTGCCAATATTTCTCGAAAAGTATTGGCTTTACTATCTCCATAACATTCATAGTGATGAGAAAAATATGGCGTTTTTAAGTTATAAAAAACAGTAGACATTTGACACCACTGATTATATTATTTTCCTATTATTTCTGATGAAATAGTAAGAAATGCAAGCAAAAAAAGGAAGAACGACACAGTTTCTATCCTTGATTTTCTTGTCATTGATTTGTTTTCATTTTTTTCATTTTAGGAAGAGGAAAAAAAATTATATCAACTAAAAAAATCAGGACGGAAAAAAGAAGACTTGTTTAATTCATTCTATTTCAATCTAACACGTGCAGTTTGGGATCCCCGGAGACGTTTCATAGATTGTTCATTACTCTTCTATTTCGTCCGATATAGATGTAAGTTCACGCTAGCTAATTATCATAATTTTCAATGTCCGAGACCCAGGGTGCAGAAAGAATGAGCGAATGTAAAGAAGAAGAGATCTGCTAGGAGGGATCAATGCACAACTGTGGTAGATTTTTCAATGAAACGTGGGGCTCGAGTTAAGAAGAGATCATGAGGCTCCTCAAGCTCCCATCAAGCATCGTTTCGACCATCATCAAAGAGGCAAGGAATATTCCAGCAGGTCTCAGCACAACCCAAAAGTGACCAGAAGAAAGAGGAACCCAAGCACCTGGCTGCCCTCAAGAGGCCCTCAAAATTGAGGATCGCTCCTGGTAGTCTGTTGTATTGAGTTGGCAATGTAGGCCAAGTCATGCCTCCTCAGGGACGGAGTCAGGCCTGGATGGACACAATGGCCTCTAAAAGGATTCTGTGTTTCGTGTAGATGTAGTCCAGGAGGTTGGATGAGGACATGATACCACATGAGTCGAATGTGTCTCTTGCTTGAGTTAATTGTTTTCCAGAACCTCTCCTTAAGTGACTTTGAACTAATACTAAATTAACCTGCATGGAACTATACATAATGAACTTATAGGTACTTGACTAGTTTCTATCTCTTTTTTATATTGATCAAAAAATTGTAACTTTTGAAAGTACCTCCTTATTGAACTCCATAACAATAGATGTAGGGATTTATATATTCATACTATTCCATTGCTTTTGTTAAATTTTCCATCTTCAAGTGTCGATCATACTAACGTTCTTATTACTTTCAGATAGGCAAGATGCCCGAACTAATAGACCCGCTCAGCTTCATCCACGAACTCGGTTGACAATCATTGGCGAATTGGAGGACAATAACGTGGCAATAAATAAAGCAAAAACTTTTCCAGGATGCAGAGATCATTCCTCAGTTAGTAATCATCAAAGACAGCATTCCAATAATGGTGAAGACAATCAAGGCTTTGATATATATGCTTCCTTTGGTCGATACTTCAAACTATACTTTTCTGCCTCCCAAAATTCAAAACTTACAACAGAAGAAAATTAACGGAGGCTCACTTTGAAGATGTCTATCAATTCGTTTGAATGGATAACTAATGATATTGGTAATAAAAATTGTCCATGCTTTCATTAATTTTGAATTTTGCTCTTAGTTTTATTTTCAGTTTGGATAATACTTTGACCCGTGTTAATTAACAAGCTTCTCTGACATTCATTTATTATTTCGAAATATTTGGTTAGTAATATTGTAAGCTGGATGTCTAGCCTCCATATTTATTTATAATTGGGTCAAATTAATGTCATACACATTTACAAAAAAAAATATCAAATACACTTCTATGAAATGTTACTCACATTTTTAAAAAACAATCACAGTTTCAAATATGTAAAAAATATTACAACTTTGCCATATTAAAATCATAATCCGTTATTTTTGAGAAACTATAGGGTAGGGAGACATTATTGGTTCTTAATTTTAATAATTTATTCATCTGTACAACCCCATAAAATCTTCCAAATACTTATTATTTCTCAATTTAACATAAAAAATATCTATTGAGAAATAAAATTATCAAACTTGTGGAGGGTGAAGTTATTAAGATTGATCCTTTAAGACTTCCATGTTATTATATGCCTCACTATTTTAGTGTGTAAAGTATGTTTTCATTAAGGCTTTTATTCTTCGTATTACTAGAAAAAGTATTTGTTCCTTATCATTCCATATTTTACATTAAAGTATACTCGTAAACTTAAAAGTAAAAAGGGGAGTATTTTGTATATTGAAATAATGAAAAGGAAACAAATTATAATGTGGTTATATCATATATTATTTCTCATGGCTATTTAAGTTCAAAATAGAAAGCCAGTTTGAACCTCTAACCTATTTATGTATCATTTAATATTAATCTAGGGTCTTTACTCATCTACGGACCTGTTTAGCATACATCTACATCACAGAATTATCCTTTCGCATGATAAAATTAATATCATTTCAAAAAGGAGTATTGAGTTTCTTGAAACCTTCAATTGAATTAACAATTTTTTGCTAAAAATATAACTCATAAAACAATAAAAACCTATGGATACAAGTCTGATAACAATAAATCCAAAGTCATATATGGCTATAAACTGAGCATCTTGCATCAGTCTACTTAAAAATCATCCATACTACGAGAGGGTTATCATAAGAAATAACATTCAATCGATATTGAAGAAATATATCTTCATTTTATTTTTATTCTTAGTGAAATGTTTATGTAGTTACATATACCGTCACAAAATATATCTAAAAGTTATCTAAGAATAAAATTCAATTCAAAAACTTTAATACTCGCGTATTTTTTATTTATGACATTAATTGGAAAACAATTTAAATTATATGGTGCCATAAATAACTCTTCATATTGTAATAAATAACGTGTTTTCATTACTTCTTCAGGGTTTCATCATCTTTTTCCTTGGCAGTAGCTTTGTCCTAGTTATTTATATTTGATTGGAGAAATCCCATCAGGTCCCGAAACAGACAGTGTCATCATGAAGGTATGTAAAGAGCTCGAGAGGTTTCCAATTAAGACCCCCAGAAGTTTTGGGAAGACTGCCCTATTGTCTAGTTTTCTTCATACAACTCGAGGTCGAGAATGAATTAATTATACAACCATCAACAACGAATTCGATGAACATTATGTTGCCCTCACTACCTACGAGGCTGAAAGAAACAGCTGCAGTCGTCGGCTTCGGTTCCGCTCAATAGAAAGCGAAGAGGCCACCTCTCCTTTATAGTTGCACTTCCAATCCGCATCTGGGCATTTTATCTTCCTTGGTTCCATTTAAATGCAGAACACTTGTAGTCACGTGCCTTGGGGATGCTTTTGGGTCTTTGAACTTCTTGGGGCGACTCCATGCCTTGGATCTTCTTACTTCGATAAGAGAGCTGAGAGCTGAATCCTTCTCCACCAACTCCGACTCCATTGTTCGCTCGACCTTAATGACTTCCCTAGGGTTGAGTTTCCCTATTAGAAGACTGTCGGGCGGTATTGTCATGAAGCCAACAAGAATTGAGTGTGTGTGTGTAATCCTTTATTTAATTTAAATAATCAGCTATTTGCTGGTCTGTTTTAGCTATAATAATATAAAATATAAAAAACAAATCATTCCTGTGTATACACATATATACAAACATTAAAAATACGTATAAAATTAAAAATACTAAAATAAATAAAAAACCCTAAATTGGGGTACTGCGGCCAATGGTCCTGGCTACGTCCCTTGCCGCAGCTAGTGTCCTAGCCGACCTCAGGGACTCAAATTGTTCCACACAGACACTGCGTGGGACGCAAATGTGTCTGTGCCGCCCCTTAATGGACACGCCACCGAAGTCGTAGACCTCGTCGGTCTCTTTGGGGTTGGGAAGACGAGATCGCCAATGGGGTTTCTGGCACCACATCCCCCATCGTTGGAGTGGAAGCACTTCCAGGTCTCTACTGCCACAGCCATGACGGTTATCTCGTTGAGGGAGGGAATTTTTGCACTCCTAAGGAGATCCTCGATCCGAATGTGGTCCCGTCTCCTGCAACCGACGATGCTCCTTGCCACGTTATTGATGGCGACCTGGACGGCCCTGTGTGCGGCATCCGGCTCCTTATTATTATCATCAAACCTAGGTGTCGTCACGACCGCGGCTGCATACGAGAGCTTACCAACCATAAGCCCCCTGGCCAGTTGCCGAAGGTATTTTCCTCTCGGAATATGAACAGCCAACCTTGAGATGAGTGCTGTCCGTTGTTTTGCTGCCTTTACCACGTAGGCATTGTGGGGTGCGGTGGTGAAGTCTGAGTCGAACTTGACCCTAAGGAACTCAATCTCATCGGATGGGTGCAACTCGACGCCCCCAACCCTGATGGTGAAGGCTGAAGTGTCTTTCTTCTTGGCTTTGCCCCCAATCATGAATTGGGTCTTGGCGGCGTTAAGGACGAGACCATTACCCCCTGCATATTTAGAGAAGGCATCCGCCTTCGTCTCTAACAAGAGCCCAACTTCCTCAAGGGAATCACCGACAGCCCATAGGAAGAAATCGTCCGCGTAACTGCTATTTTCCTCGTCTCCAATGCCAACGCAGGAGGTGACGTCCGCAACCAGGACAAGGTAGAGGATCGGACCTAGGATGGAACCTTGCCTCACACCATACTTAACGTTCAGGAAGTCGGACTCGGCGCCATTCCACACCACACGCTGTGATCCGCCAGAGAGGTATGACTTGAACCACTCCAGTTGCATGCCCTCGATCCCAAGCTTCTTCAGCTTCGGCAACAACTGTAGCTGGTCAACTGTGTCGAAAGCAGCAGAGAGGTCAAAGCCGAGGACCCCTACAACCTTCCCTCTCTGCTCGGCTTTCAACCACTTTGCATGGGCAGTGGCCAACGCAGTTGTGGTCGAGCGGCCCCTTCTGAATCCGAACTGGGTGTTCGGAAGAGCCTCCGTCTTGGCCAGATGGATCTCGAAGTCGGTCTTTACGACGGTCTCTAGTATCTTGGAGAGTGCCGGCAGGATGCAGACGGGTCTGTATGATGCAGGATCAGCAGCAGACTTGCCTTTGCCCTTATAAATGGGTAACACGTTCGACAATTTGAGAGCCGTGGGAACTGTTCCGGACGCCAAAGATCGGTTTACAAGGTGCAATATTGATATGATGTGTCGTATTGCCACACTAGTAGTGTCCAAGCCTCATCCGATGGGTAACGAAATCGTCGATGGGCTCAGCCTTAAAGATTTCCTCGAACTCCTCCTTGACTAGGGGCTCCTCGGCCTCTACGAACTTATATGTGCTGGAACTCCACAGTAAAATAGAAAGTTCCGGATCCATCCAGTCAGGTTCGCCTTCTTCCTGCCCGTAATTGATCCTGATTCTTCCCGAGCTCGAGTTCAGGGCATAGCTCTTGAAGCTCCGGAAACTTCAAGGTGGAACACGAATTCTTAACGTAGAGGATCCTACATATAGACGGAGTAGGGTTTCTCTCCATTCATAGGATCCCAAAAAAGTAAACATTCTTCCTAGGATTTGACTGATTGTAATTTTAAGAGGCTTCACATTTATATTTTGTCGCTATGAACTAACAACTATTTATTATTATAATAACAATAAGAAGCAAAAAACTATGATTCTTCAATAACATTGCAAAGATTATTAGTGGTTAGTTTAGTGAGTAAATATATAAAATAAAGTATTTCGTCTGTTTTCTTCAATATCGCTGACTTTGTCGAATGTATTAAAAAATGTAGCATGTGGCTAGGTTTATTTGATTTTTTTCTTCATGTCTGCTTATAACCAATGACCTTTGTAGACACTAATGATTCAAAAGTAATTGTTGCTCTTGTCAATTGAATACATTTATCAACTGTTGTTTGATGTTTTTTATGGAAGAAAAGGCCATTATGAACTATATTGAACATAGGTCTTAATATAATTTACAAAAAAGGCTTGGCAAAGCTACTTAAGTAGAAATATTGTTCACATTTTAAGAATATTTTTCCTGTTAGTTTGTTTACTTTTTTCTGAATATGTATTTTATATAACTAATCTTCTTTAGTTATAATGTATATTTTTCTTAATTAATCTAAAAGTGAATGCTTCAATTTAATAATCTATAATAATAGTAGAAAAAACACTTGAAGAACTTTATTTCAGCTCTCTTTTACTGTAAAATATTAGCATACTCCACAAATTTGGCTCGTAGATGCGAAATATGTATTTTGAACATATGTACTGAGTAATCCATAAGAACATCATCTATTGAATTATCTCACTTTAAAGATATAGGGATAAAAAACTGTCTAAAATACCAATACATATAAATAAGCTTGATTTAATTTTAAACTAGAATGTTTATTTATACATGTGTAATTATATGTAACTTCGCTAAATAGAATAAGATCGAATAAAAAAAAAAAAAAAAGCTTCAAGGTAAATTTTTACAAATATATATTAACACTATACATTAGAAACCTCATGGACAAAGCTATTGTATCCTATATAAGGATACAATAGCTTTGTCCATGATATAAAACACCTTTATATCCTTTGAATGTAAAAATATTTTTTTTATTTTTAATAACATGACCTTATCAGTAGAATTTTGAGGCGGTCTGTTTTCATAGATAGTGATGGAAAATGTAGAATAATCAAGTCAATATTCACATAGGTACATATAGTCGATCTCATATATATTTTTTAGTACTATGGACAAGACTGGTTAAGAGATGAATGAGGTGATAATGAAAATGTGTGTCCATTATATAAATCCGCCTGTATCTACGTAGGGCAATTAGGGTCTTAGAATGGTCAAACATGGTTGAAAGACAAAAACAGGTTTTCTTTCAATTGATAACAACATCACCCATACCTATTTTATAGCCTAATTGAAATAAAGAGTTTAAAAGTTGTCACGGATTGTCAAAAGTTTTGACTATTATCTCACAATTTTTCAGAGAAAACTTTTTGCAAAAGACCTGTCTCAAAATGTTTAAATTGTCTTTTTGTCACTTTTAAATTCTTTAAAAATATCCATTCCTAAACAGTGAATCCTTTATATCAAGTGACATCATTGATTCAAATAAATTTTAAACAAACTTAAATTAATTATTTTATTAGCGTCTTTGGTATACCTCTCAATACTCCACGACCGTTTTTACCTTTTATAATCAAAATATCTGATATAGCCACAAAGGATTTAAGGAACACATCATCTTAATCAACTATAATTCCATTCGAGTCTTATTTCAAACGAAGAGGAATCAACAGAAATATCAATGAGTGCATTAAAGCTGTGAAAAATTAATTTTTAGAATCGGCAGTAAAGTGTTTAAATATAGAAAGCTGACTAATTCCCTTGAAGTTGCCAACAGATTCTTTAAAGATGATTGCAGCAACTGTTTCTTTTCCAAAACTCAAATTATGACTACTGATAGTTTACTGTGGAAATGCCGTCATTAAATGAAACATATCTGGCTGTTCAAGTCATCACCATAGATCATTTCAATGAAACTCCATCAGAAGAAGACTTTCTCGCCTTCTCTAGAGATTCAAGATGAGACACAATATTAGCAAAGGTTCACTGCGTGATTTATTAAAAAAGAACAATTAAGAACTCGAAGTTCCTTTTGAAATGATGTCCATCTGTAGCGGATTCTCTATGTCTCTCTGCTCCTATTTGTCAATCACTCCTATCTGTTTCAATGCTCCTATTTGTAGCACATTTGTATAATTAGAATTCTTTTTATGAAACAAACATAAATTAACATCAGATAATCGAAGCTGTTAGTCATTAATCCCTTCGGTTACAAATCGCCTCCCTTTATTTAAATGTCCTACAACAATTATTATTAGCTGTATATGCATACGAAATTAAAGTAGTCATGTTTAAGTCCATTACTTTCATAGGACTGTTTTTGATATCATTTTTTATTCAATGATATAATGTTCTATAGGGATTCCAAATCTTTCTTGTATGATTCACCAGGTCCCAATACAATAACGAGGTTTCACAACCTCATCCTTGAGATTGACAGAATCTTTAGACCTATTGGTCTAACATCTCCGTTATTATAACTGTCGGGACGCAATGACACATCGCCAGAGGATTGGAGCCCTCATATCCCCTCATTCAGACAAGGTTTTAAGTCCCAATACTCCATTATTGTAGCTGGCGGGGCTTGAAGGTGGCATGTGCAAAAATTGCATATACATGTGTAGCTTGGTGGATAGAAATACTACAAGAACTTCATATGCACCAGTTTGGACCGCAGGAACCCCGGAGGGGAAGATTTTCTTTTTATTCCATTTCATGGTTTCTTATGCTGTTATGCAAATTTATAACAGAAAAATGCAATTCAAAAGTCCACAAAGGAAACAAAAAAAAAAAAGCTAATAATTGATATCAGTATTTTATTTAATATATTGTACATTGGACCTTTTTCTTTACTCAAACATTTTAATAGTCAAATACTATTCTATATATATTTTATATATGATTTGGCTGTCACGTTATTAAAACTTTTAGAGTGTTAACTAATCAGATTTCCACTTTTTATAACTCATTATCTAGAAAGCTTATTTACCTTTTTCCAAAGTGGAACTGAAAGAAAAATAAGTCAAATAAGTGCAGTAATGTTTTTATCCATTTACGATATTCTTATTCCTGAAAATATGGAGAGATACAATAATTTGGTTTACAGGATCACGCCTTCGACAGTTGATATTAAAAAAGAAACCCCACAAATGTATTTTTGCACTCATTAAACTCCACTATGGTATTGGGGTTTCATACTTACCACCTATAGATAATAGGCACATAGCACAACACCTTCAATGTTTAAAGTTTTGATCTTCGAGTCCCTCCAGTAACTTAGTTTTTTTTTAGGTCCCAATTATCGCAAAATAATATTTGAAACGATATTGAAGCGTATTTTAAACTTTTTCACTGGATTTTTACATACTAATACTTAATTAATGTAACTACATAGGTTATGAGGAGAACAAGTACCATTTGAGGGTTCTTTATACATAACTATATTAACTGGGTTTAAAGTCCCAATATTCAAGCATTCGAATGGTGATACCCGATTAGACGATGAAGTTAAAAGAGATACAAGAGTTCTCTTGGCGTATCTTACCTAATGTTGACATGGATTACCAACTTTAATTTACAATGATGGTAGTTTGTAAGATCAAAGGGCTCGAAAGATTCTTAATGACATTTTAGATTTTAATATCAAAGGGTTATTTAATTTTTCGAACTAATTAAAGCTTAAAAATTATCTAAATTAAGCATGAAAAAATTATCAGTACTTATTATATTATATAAAAAAGTGAACGTTGAACGCCAGAGCTATTTCTTGGCGTTCCGTTCACAATCCAGGTAAGTTTTATCCAGAACAGACGTTAATACTTGATAGATCGGTATATCGGTACTACCGTCGGAAAAATTCTACTTATATCGGTACCGCTACATTTGGGGAAAGCCAAATACTGCTAACGATTACATTTTTTCAGTTAGAGATAAGTCAGATAGAGGTCAACTTTTGTTAAACAAATCGCTAAAAAGCTAGACCTCAGGGATAATTATCGTTTACTGCTCATTTAGTTGCAAAAGGCGGTAATCACACACCAATTGATATTAAAAATACATGTTTGTTTATAGTCGTGACAAAGCAAGAATGAAAATATGGAATAATTAACACTAGCCACATCCTAAGTGTGTCAAGCGTTTTAACATATAGTCAGCAATTTAGAATATTTAGGAAGGTTTTAGTAATAAAATGTATTTTTTCTTTTTTTTTTTTCTAAAATCCAATTAATTAATGTTCGGCCTATTTTACTGTCTGTTTTTTGTTTAATTTTTCTTATCCTACAGTTTCAAAAGTAGAAAACTAAATAAAATCAATGTTTTATACAAACCCAAACCTGATGATGTGCCTCACTTGAAAGGTTTTATATTACTTAAATGTGGAATATGAATTAAAGTTTTGAAAGAAAAATTAAGAAAATAAACAATGGTGCAGTACAAAAACAAATTAATGTAGAGACTCATGATAAGTCATGATAAAGATTATATATAATAGTAATAAAATAATACGCAGGACAATTAAGACAAATATTCATAAATCAAAAAGATGATAGGGTCTGCAAGAAATATGATGATGATGCGACGATTCTTTATTGGAAACATCATTGGTGTTCTCGAAATCAATTTGATAAAATATTATTCAAAGCAGCAATCAGCAGTACTTTAGGTAAAGCATATTGTACAATTCACAGGAATACTAGTCGTTTGCTAAAAACTCTTTATATAATATATACATATAAATAAAGAGTTTTAGCAAATTCTGTTCTCTCTCTCTGATTACATAATGGTGATTTAAATATCTTTTTTTTAATTCATGGTTTCCAATCATATTACTTTCTTCATAAGATGATTCAAAATCTTAATTAATCGATGATTGTTTGATTGACAAATATCATCAAAGAAAGTATTGAACTATCTAATCATATTAGTATCGAACGACATGTAATATTGGTATTTAATCAATTAACATAAATTGAATTGCATTATGTTAGTATGTTCCTCTTCGTTGACTTATATTTAGCAATTGATTGATATAGTGAAGGTAACTATTTTTCTAAATACAATATCTACTTTCAGTAACATGTAAAAAATTACATCCATTGTAACTTGAGTATCACGAGTAATAAAAAGCGCTGTATCCTATATTTTAAAAAGTATCGTAAAATTAGCTTTGTGCATGTGCAAGATTGGTTATTTTGTGATATTAAATAGAACAGATTACTTTATAATGAAGAGATGAATTCACATAAGAAATATCTACTAATAACGGGAGAGAACTTGAAAAAATCGGCAGCTGATATTGTTAATAATGACTTATAATTTTATTTACCTAAACATTTTTCCCCCATTTTTTGCTATTACAAAATTATATAAAATACAATATATTGTTAATGATATATAACAAAAATCATAACGAAAAATAACGAAAAGAGATCTTAATTTTAATAAAGTGTCCTTAATAGTAAAACTTTGAGAGACCTGCGTTTAGAAAAAGGTGGAGATAATGTTTAATGTTTTAATAAAATACATGATAATTATCGAAAATATTATGTACACATGGATCACTCATATTTTTTAATACTATCTACAGGCTTGGTTAAATTTGTAGCAGATTATCTATGTCTCTCTGCTCTTATTTGTCAATCACTCCTATTTGTTTCTCGGCTCCTATTTGTATATAAAGAATTATCTATTATTAAATAAATATCCGTTAGGATCAGATAATCAAAGGTGTTAGTCATTCAATCCCTTCGATTACAAATTAAAGTTAGTGTTCATTATTTGAATCCTGTTATATTTTTAATAGATAGTTAAAGATTTAGTATGGGCAAAATATAACGGATAGACACAAACTATTTTATTTCAATAATGATACTGTAGTGAAAAGGATCTTTTTCACTTTTATTTTAGTCTAATAAAAATGCGACTTTGTCCACTATTGCAGTTTTTGTCGCAAAAGTGTTTCACATTTTGCACAGCAAAAAAGTAGGTATTTATATTAAAAATTCAGACCAAATTAACAAGAAATGTAGAGATTTAACGCATCTATCTTTCAAAAAAATCAAAATGTTTGCAAAATTACGAAAGTTTATCGAGCATTATTCACGATGCGGGTTTAAGTTCAAATATGTTGTGCGCAAATCCTTAATAACTCGGTTGTTTAATGAAAAATAAAAAATATTATTAAACACAACATTATGAAATGACAAGTGCTACAATGTTTGTTTATTTTTTTGCGAAAAAAAGGCAAACTTTTATATAAGGTATTGCAAACTTGCAGACCCCTTTTTTTTTTTTTTTTTATAACTTTATTTCTCAATTATAGTTTTAGAATCTTGTCATGTTATATACATATATCAAGTTAGGGAGAACAAACACTGGTAAATGAACGTAATAGACTTAATGTACATGAACATAAAAATAAGAAGAACAACCAAACATGGCGTGCTTCAGGGGCTATGTTTCACGATAAAATTTAATATTGGGGTAAAACTTTCTGGGAGAGGATTTTTTGCACATCTAAATTTATATAGAATAAACTGCAATTTTGCAGTAAAATAATTTATTTCATTTTCGTGGGGGCCTATATAAAAATAAACAAACTGTTTTGACCTTAAGGATAAATTAAAAAGAGTAAAAAATAAATGTTTTATTTGGTATAAAATTTTATCTATGGTTGGGCACTCGAATAAAAATGTTTTGATGTTTCTAAAGAATGCTTACAGAAAAAGCACATCCTTTCTTCTTGCGTTTTTCCATGCACACTGCCCAAAGACAGCGTGTTTGTGATAATTCTATATTTCAGCCAGAATAGCGTATGATTTAAGTCACTTGTGTTAAGATGTCTAATCACCGTCTCCGCTGGTGAAGGAATGTTGTATAAATCCTTTCGTATCTCTATTTGCTTTAAATACTGCTTGTCCTGCCTTTTTTTAAGTAAACCCATTCTCAGGGTCCTATTCTTCATCCCTCCCAGGAAGCCATAAAAACTATTTCTCGGACCAAATTCTCTCTTCCTAAAACTTATCGTATTTAAAATTCTCTCTCTTTCTAAAACCTCACTAAGTGTAAAATTATTTCCTTTATTAAAAATTTCCCCCAGAAAGGATATATTCCTTCTTATAGATGTATCAGCAATGCAAACTAGTCGATCATTCCCCTGAACTGGCTCTTGCCATTTCATTTTTTCTAATATTAAATGGGATATCTCTCTGTTGCCATCTTTGTTTTCCAGCCAGAAGAAACTAATCTCTTTGGACCTCTCAAGGACGTCAAGGGGACCTTTCCCTTTTTCATCTTCGATATCGCTACCTTTAAAATCGCTAAATCTTTGTTTTAAAAGCTCAGCCCACACCGAACCTTGCTCAAAAATACGTTTGAACCATGTGTAGGTCATGACCTTCCAGAAGGTTTTAAAGTGAAGCAATCCCAGTCCCCCTAAATTTTTGGGTGTGTTAATTCGTTTCCATGTAATTATTCTGCTGCTACCCTTTGGTAGTAAAAAGTCTTCGCACATGGCATCAATTTTTGTGCATAAATCATTTGACAGGGGTGTTTGCTTTAAGATGTGAGTTACTTTGGGTAAAATAAGGGAATTCCAAATTTGGATCCTCGAGGCAACATTTTTCTTTAAAAAGGATGCATACTTTGCTATTGCCCTACTGGTTATTTGTTCAATTGTTCTCAAGTTTTTTTGTACCCAAGTCCCCTCCAGGGAAATAAAGGTTCCTAAGATTTTCATAAATTGAGCTGGCTTTATATCTTGTAAATTAAAATTTATATCAAAGTTTGCTAAGATGTTTG
This sequence comes from Caligus rogercresseyi, assembly GCA_013387185.1. Taxonomy (NCBI): domain Eukaryota; kingdom Metazoa; phylum Arthropoda; class Copepoda; order Siphonostomatoida; family Caligidae; genus Caligus; species Caligus rogercresseyi. The sequence goes on from CP045904.1 coordinate 17,054,708, forward strand.
ACTTATTAAAATTAATAAAAAGGCCCGAAGCTTCACTATTTTTTGCTAAAATACGAAGAGTTTCTTTAAACGAGCATTCTATTTTATTTTGTGTCCCTGACAGAAGAATTGTTATGTCATCAGCAAAAGCTTCTAGCTTTATCTCCATTTGCCCTACTTTTACACCCTTTATATCTTGACATGAGTAAATATTCTCTATTAGGGGGTTTAAGGCAAAGACAAATAATAATGGGGAAATAGGGTCGCCTTGGCGGCATCCCCTACTCACGCAAAAACGGTTGTTTGTTTCTCCATAGTAGGTTGTTATATCACATAAGGTGATGGCTATATTTCTCAGAAAGACGTCCCCAAAACCATGCGCTTTTAAGCAATTTAAAATCCAAAGATGAGAAATGCTATCGAAAGCTTTCCTAAAATCGATGCCCATCACCGCCAAGCAATCATTTTCCCTCCCAGACTCTGCAATAGTGTCAGTAATGCCCCTGCACACATCCTCCATTGCTCTACCTGGTATAAAACCTTTTTGCGAAAAATGTAGCAACTTCGGCGCGACTCTTTTCAGTCTTTCAGCCAGGATCCCCGTGTAGATTTTGAAGGATGAATTTAACATGGTTAATGGACGGTAATTTTCGATGTTCCTTGGGTCTTTATCGGCTTTTGGAATTATAATGAGCTTGCCTGTAGAAATGTGTTTTTCAAAAAGTCCTTTTTGGTTTGCTTCTGCGAAAACTCTTTCCAGTAGAGGGGACAACAAATTACAATATTTTTTATAAAATTCCATGGGGAATCCATCAGGACCGGGGGATTTGTTTGTTTTTTTGAATTTTTTATATAGTTACTAATTTCCAAAATAGAAATTTTATTTTCTAAATTTTTTATTTCGTTTTCTTCTAATTTTGTTACCTCAATTTTCTGGTCATAACCTACTTTTGAAATAAAATCTGCCGAGTTAAAAAGGCATTTAAGGCAGCGCTTGGTTGAAATTTTATTGCAGTCCTTACAATTAAAAAGATCTTGAAAATATTGCGTGATAAGACTGTTTATTTTAGAAGGGTCGGATACAATATCATTTCTTTTATTTATTAAAACTTTAATATCCTTTTTGTTTTTAAAACTTGCTTCTGCAATTTTTATCTTTTTTAATAGGATTTGTTCTTTCGGGACATTTTTGCAGCCAGACCTAATCAAGTGACCCTGCGAGAATGTATCGATAATATTATCTAATATTTCATTTTCAACCATCCCGTTTCTTCCGTTGGTTTTGCCCTTAACCAATTCTTCAAACTTCCTTTTTCTTTCTGCGCTTAATTTAGTTCCTAATTTTATGTACTCATTTCTTGCAAGGTCTAGGATAAGTTTAAGAGCGAAAGACGGATATTTTATTTTTGAATTGTTAAGATCCGATAAAACACCTTCCATCATGTTTTGAATTTTGCAATGGGTATTGGTGTCGTCTAAAAGTGTTGTATTAAGATGCCAATGTTGTTTACTTTGATGTCTTTTAACTGGCATATTGAAGGTAGCCAGTAAGGGAGAGTGATCAGATTGAACGTCTTCGATTGGTTTACAGTCTACAGTCCTAGATATTAATCCTGTACTAGCAAAAATGTAATCTAATCTAGCACTTTTAAAAGCGCCAGAACTATTTTTGATAAAAAAGGTGTGGTCTGGTGATGCAGTTAGCCTATTGGCCACATCTCCAAGACCTCTTTTTTCCAGTATATCTTTGAAAACTTTGGTGGCCCTTTGGTTATTTTCTTTCTTGTATCCAAATGTGTCTCTGCACTGATCTAAAACTAAGTTAAAATCTCCCAATAAAATTATTTCATTGTTATCTTTATTTGGCAAGGATAAAAATTGTGAGTCAATTTCTTCATAAAATTGAGGATTGTCATCATTGGGACCATATACTGATACTATTCGTATCAAACATTTGTTAAAATTACATTCTAAAATGGCATAGTTTCCGTTCAAATCTTTAGATATTAGTTGTGGTTTTAGTTTTCTCTTAACTGCTACTAAAATGCCTCTCGAGGGGTGGTTTGACTTTTTTTTTCTTGCTGGAACTAAAAAAAATTCGTAATCGTTTGGAAAGGGACATTCCAAGCCAATACCCATCATACGTGTATCGCAAATAGAGAGTACGTCAGGATTGTGCATCAAAAGGCTATCAATGGTTTTCTTTCTTTTTGTTAAATTCGAAATAGAATTTACATTTGCAGTTATAATTTTTAAACGAGTAGTCATGTTTAAGGGAAAAAGTAAAGGGGAGGGGATACAAAACCAAATGACTGCATAAAACAAAACAAATAATAAACACAGTACGATAAAACAATAAAAAAAACATTGTTCATACGACCTTATACGGACTGTTCTCTCTTGATCTTTTCCCGGTCGAGTCCTGGCCCGGACTACCAGACCTTTTCTCTCGGGGTTCTTTGGGATTTCGAGTACGCGTTGTCTTCCTGTTTGGCTTTGCACAGAACAAACCAAGCGAAATGGGGATAAGATGTTTTTTTGGGGTTCGGAATATCCAGCCTTCGATTTGGTTTTCTTCATACTTAGTTCGAAGAGAGATTGGCCGTGCCGGCGTCCTCAGTTACTGTTTTTGATGAGTCCTCTTCTTTCAACTTTTTCTTACGGAGTTCCTCTGGGCTCCCCGTAGCCTTTTAGACTTATTTTTGTGAGTTCTTTTCTCGTCATTCCCCTTCAAATTCATTTCAGGTCTCTTCCTTAGAACCACTTTCCATGGATAGACACAAACTAATTTTATTTCAATTAATGATACTGGTAGTGAAAAGGATCTTTTCACTTTTATTTTAGTCTAATAAAAATGCGACTTTGTCCAACTATTGCAGTTTTTGTCGCAAAAAGTGTTTCACATTTTGCACAGCAAAAAAGTAGGTATTTAATATTAAAAAATTCAGACCAAATTAACAAGAAATGTAGAGATTTAACGCATCTATCTTTCAAAAAATCAAAATGTTTGCAAAATTACGAAAGTTTATCGAGCATTATTCACGATGCGGGTTTAAGTTCAAATATGTTGTGCGCAAATCCTTAATAACTCGGTTGTTTAATGAAAAATAAAAAATATTAATTAAACACAACATTATGAAAATGACAAGTGCTACAATGTTTGTTTATTTTTTTTGCGAAAAAAAGGCAAACTTTTAATATAAGGTATTGCAAAAATTGCAGACCCCTTTGTTCTTGATCATTTGATTAGATTTCAAAATAATTAAAACAAAAAGTCAAAAAATATGTATGTGGAAACGAATATCTTATGTTTAAATTTATTAAATATTTCATCATACATCAAAATATTTTGAAAACTAACAAAAGGTCCCTATTAAGACTATAGTTCCACTTAGACAAATGACCTACGTGATCAAACATTTGAGTTTCAGGGAAATAGTCTTGAAGTTGTATGTCACTTATTATTTTATATCACAGCACATGTAAAATTCCTAAGGTACAACTAGAATGAAAAAGAATATATACTTTTCTTTTAACTAAAGGATCACCAAGGAAGAATTGTAGATCAACGCAATAAAAGGAAAAGTGCAAAATATTGTTTATGGTAGAAGATCTTCCGCAGCCCTGGACACACATCCATCATTCTAATTTTAAAGTTGTTGACGGAACATAATAATTGCAGTAATATTTTATTATACTTTGTTAAAATTAAACAATTTTATTGATAATTGATTTCTATTATGTGGGATTTGACTTTATAGTTGTACCACCGTACTTTGAATGCAATTTTTGTTAATCTTTACCGTTCTTCAATGCTTATATTTCGGGTATTTTTTAATTTCAAAAATCTTATATCAATATTTATTTTACCCCCTCCTTTTTATCAACTCTTAGACAATTGTATTTGCTCCCAATTTATACGTTATTTATCTGCATTTGTTTGAAAAAACAAATGTCTGTTGGCTAATGAAACAATAATAAAATCATAAACACAGCTAATTGAAAATGTTAGATAAGCGATTTTTACTCTAAATATGAGTCCATTTAATGTCGATATCGTACATATACTTCGAGGATATCAAATAGATAAAAATTGGTGTTGAAAATACGCTTTTAATCATTTTTCAAATATAAAGCAATTGGTTAGAAGGTACATATTAGCCCTTATAGTTTAGTTTTGCATGTATTTCTTTTTATGTAATATACCTACAAAATATATGATATTGTCAAAATTCCATTTTTATTATTTTGGTAAATAAATAAAAATGGATATATTTATCGACTGGGAAAAATCATCTGATATCAGCAAAAGTGTTGTCATTCATATATAAAAGCAGACACAAATATAGCGGACCATAAATGAACTAAATCCCAGAGCTTAGGATATCAAAAGGTAGCTGTAGCAATGCATCAATAAACAACATTTTTCAATTGGTAACTATAAGCATAAACGAATTAAATCCCATAACGAACGATAACAAAAGCTAGTTCATGATAGGTAGTTCAATAAATAACATTTTCCGATTGAAAACTCACTTTTTTATTTACAGTTCAGAAAATCTACATAAATGAAATCCTAAATTAAAAATGTATAAAAAATCGATGATAATGCAAAGGAATTTATCTTAAAATTTTAGCATCGATGCTGAACAAACATTTTTTGTGTCTAATAGTCAGAGTGATGATCTTATACAAAGTAACATTGATTATTTCCCTGGAGCTTCATTCACTTTATGCTAATAAATGTCATTCAAAAGATGCGCAAATGATATTTATCCAGGCCCATGAAAAGATCTCAAAAGCCACGAGTGAAGTTATGATTTTTTTCATACTGTCGACAGTTTGTCTTTTTCACTATTCTTTTCTAGCCACACATTGCATTATACCTATACATATTTTTTTAGTTATACTTACCCATATATGTACTCCGATGTATTTTCATGAGTAAAGACATGCTTATATTGAGATTCCATCTCTATATACAGGGTCTTGCAGGTAAATCCGCACAAAGTTCAACTTCGTCCAGATCCATAAGGAGTGCAAGTAGAGCTTCGATATTGCACATGTGGGAGGTTTCGTGAATTTACTGTCGAATTGCGCCCGAAAACAAAACAAATACACTGATATGGAGATGGAGCAGACCCGGAGGGACACGGTCATCGAGTTGCTGTGAGCAGGGCACCGTCCTGCAGCCATCATCAAGTTGCTCAAGTACCCCAAGAGGACGGTCTACGACATCACCAAGAAGTGGGAGGAGTCAGGGATATCCAAGAGGAAGGAGCAGAAGCCTAGGAGTGACCGAATCTGCACGCCCACATTTGTGGCTAGTCTCAAGAGGTCCATCAAGGCCAATCCAGGGACGCCCATGTCCATCTTCGCCAAGAAGCGTGGGGTCCACCTGTCGTTGTCCCTTGATGGACTCTGTGGCCTCCGGGACCCTATACACATTCCAGCAGGACTCGGCGCCCGCCAACACGGCCAAACTTTTGCAGTCCTGGCTGAAGAAGAATGTGCCCAACTTGTGGGACTTCAACACCTGGCCCCCCAACAGCCCCGACCTGAACCCATGCGACTACTACTTGAAGGGGAAGTTGGAGAGGGAGGTGTACGCCACACACCACAGCAATATGGCGTCCTTGAAGGCTTCCATCAAGTCGGATATAAACAGGCTGGATCCTGCGGAGGTCTCCACGGACTGTGAGAGGTTCAGGCGTCGTTTAGAGGACATCCTTGAGGCTGAGGGTGGCCAAATTGAATAGTAATCTTGTTTTATGTCTAATAAACAACTTTCTTATTCAAATAGGTATCGCTTTTGTTCCCATTTTGGATCTGGAGGATATTGAACTTTGTGCGGATTTACCTGGAAGACCCTGTACAAATAATTTTCAACTATAAAATAGATGCTTTATTCGATACTTAACTGTTTAATGTTATTCCTATCCATTTCGTATTTCAGCTGATGATTATTTGATGTCTGCACAATAAGAGTCACTTTAAACTATTTCCACTTTACATTCAAAGCTGTTTAAAGACAATAAATATTAATTTGCAACTATGTCGATTCAAAAGTATGGAGAATGTATAGTAATACTCCTGTAGCACTTTTTGCTTCAGAACTTTCAAAATTTGCTAATATTTTTGCAATCAATACTGATGAATACATATATTTTATCAACATGTAACATGAACTCTTCCTATTCTTTGATAAATATACTTATAACATAATTTTTTTTTTGGGGGGGTTAAAATATATATTTATTATTCTAAAAAAAATATAGTGAAATACACAATAACATAGAAAACAAATATATAAATATAAAAATCTAAAGACAGTTACGTTAAAACAAAAACATAAATGAACATTGTAATTCAAAATTACTGTCTAAAGAAAAAAAAACCTAAATATATAATATGCACCTAAAAAACAAAACAAACTTAATCTCTATTCAATCTGTAACGGCGGTGTCTACGTATGGTAGATTTGATGATATTGAGGTATTGGAGGGAATTGGAGGGAATGAACCTTATTAGGTCACCAGCACATGTCCACGAAGATGCAGAGACGCTTGGAATTTTAATTGCCATAGCGCAATACCGAGCAGCTGTCCCAATCATTATAGCTCTGAGGTCTTCAATTTTTATATACGAATGATTTGTCAATTTCTTTGCTATTAAAGATTTTATGCTTAACAGCGAATATTCAATTGCCTTATGATGAGATGCCAGCTTCTGTTTTCGCCTGAAGGGTCCAAACAAGATCGATGCCTTAATGATATTGGAGTCGATATCTTCTTGCGGAAAGACATTTAGTTGAATAAAATACCTCACAGTCCTTAAAAAATGACAATCCACAAAAGCGTGTATTATATTATTGTATAGAATGCCACAATTATTGCAAGGATAAAAAATTTAATGAGCCGAGTCGAGATTTGAAATTGAGCTGTAAATTTGGACCCATCAGCAATACTCCAGGTCGAACACGAAATTCTTTTTTCCATGAGGAAGGAAGACTAAAAATGCTTAAAACTTACTTATTATTTCTTTTTCTTCATAAAACTTCTGCCTGTCAAGATTCAATTTTAAAAACCACGGCATTGTAGGGCACATGGTTTTGAGAGACCTCTGAAGAGGAAACCTAAATCTACCTTCTGCGAAAATGGAAGCTGCCCCCACGTCGTGGATTGTAATAATTCCATTCACAAGAGCTGTTTTTTTCTAAGGATGAGGGATCACCAAATCTATTAATAAAGGTCGGACACCCCTGTTTTTGTGAATAATATCAATCGAAGAGTCTGATAAATATTCCGGGTAGCATGCCATATAATTTTTTGCATCGACGCAAGAAATGGTGAAATTTTTCCAAAACTTCATTAGTTAAGGGGGTACCTAAGTGTAGCCAAGAATAGTACTCTGAAGAAGTATATAAAAGTCGCCCCTCTTTGTCAGGAAAAACTCCTAACTCAAACATAATTTTAATTAACGGAGGAAAAAACAAGATAGAGAGAAAATATTAATATTTTAGATTCATTTTATTAAGATATAGCAATGCATATAATTGTACTGTTAAACTAGATCTTCCAAAACATTTTGGAAAAGAAAAATACTTTTTTTTGCCTATATGGTTCGATAGAATTGCATCCGACAGGATATAAATAAGCATTATAGCATTAAATTAGTCTGTAGAACCTAGGATCGTATCAATGAGGTAGACCAAAATGAACATCCCCTCTCGGGATTCGAACCTGTGCCACCAACATTGAGAGTTGAACACGCCTTAACACGCACGGCTATCGCACCCCTTAGAAAATACATATTTCGGAGAAAAAAATTATAAAATGTTTAAGTTTGAGAAGATACTATATCCTATCGTTCTAGTTTTCTCAAATGTAACAATCTTATACTTGAATAACAATGATATATAGACAAAAAAATTCTTATTATCTTGACTTCAAGAAGTACCATTTGTTTCTTCTTATATAAACATTGTGCTCGATGATGAAGGCAGCCATTTTGCATTCAACCCCTTCTTCTCATCCCCCTTTTCCCCACAATTTTCACACGCCCTCTATATAACATATTAATTGCTTCATTGGTGTCTACAAAAAATGCGTGTCTATGTATATGTAGACATGTAAAAAATGGATTGCATCCCCTCTCTTCCGTATATCATATCTCATAACTGATTATTTTTAAATCTACCGAATACCCATACTGCCTACCATGAAATGTTTAAAAAATCTAAATAGCTGATTAATGAAATAGTTGTAGATTTTGTAAACAGATTTTCAGCTGCGGTTTATAAGCTGGAAAATCAAATTGCAACATTTTTCAACGTCTATTCGTACGAGTGATTATCCATTTATGTTTTCATATTATGAAACCATGTATATTATGAGTATATAGTATTATATATACTTTTTCCTTTTTCGAGAGAAATACTTTATATACATCATATCCAGAAAATTCATAAAAAGGTTTTAAATAAAACAAAAATATTTTGATGTACATCTCATGCATGCATTTTATTTTTAAATATATATCCATTTTAAATACTTTATTTCAATTAATACAGACACACCATTCTTTACACTATTTTTATTCTTATCGTTTGATTTTTTGCAATAAATACTGTATTATATCATTGAATATTTAATTAGTTGTTGAGCATTAAAAAGTAATACTTCCCTCAATTAAATCGTTTTCAGTTTTATTTACAGGTTACTAAGGTAGTAGTATCAAATAAACGTATCATTTTTAGTCGTTGAACTTTTGACGTTTGTCCTTATAAGATATAACACCCAATTATTGAACCTGTATCATTACAACCAAATAATTATAAACTATATACGACGAAGATTGACTACAGCAGAGGGCGTAAATTTAAGAAAATATCCTGTCAAATTTCAGAAAAATAAAGATATACTCAGCAACATGATATTTTCCCTATTTGATACCTGAATGTATGTTTTTCATGGATAACGAGCTCTAAACTCAGACTTTATATCTAGCGTTTACCATTTTTGGGCACAAGAATATGAATGAATGTTGCCCACCGCATTGAATTCATTTTCAGTAGAGTTTATATTCATTTTTTGTATTCATTCATTTATTTGTTGAAGTAATTGATTTTATTGCGACTGCATTGGTAAAACTAATGTGTTCTTGCAAAATGGCTATAGCAATTCAATATTTTTTTTTCAGAATTAATCGTTGATATAGAAATATTTAATAGAAAATAATTGTATGAAGTCGTAATAGTCTAACAGTACTTGATGAGTAACTGCAAACATAATATTCTAGCGAATTTTTAGATCTCTGTCTAGAATAAGATGCAAATACTTGATACTAAACGTTGGCTATGATACATAGCTCTCAAATGCCATAATTGTGATTGGCATTTGTGATTGGTGATTGTGATCCAATATTTCACAATTATGACCTGCAGAAGCTGAGGTGTGGATTATAATAACTTATTCTCTCTTTATATTGTAAATTGATCGTAAATAATATTTTCTTTAATCTACATATATTACAGATACTTAAGAAAATAAATGTGATATACGAACAATAAAATATAAATTAAAGATTAATGAACTTTAAATGATGTGAAAATCTTTTAACAGGTATAAAATTAAAGCACTTCTTATTTCAAATCAAATAAATTTCTTAATTCTTCTACAATTAGCCTTTAGTCTCTCATAAGACTAATAAACCAAATGTATATTAAGCATTATTCATCTAAATACAAGTGAAAATCCAAGAATTGATACTCCACGTAAATTTATTTATCATTTATTATATTCCAAGGAAAAATAAAATAATGAATCTTCATTTCAGATCAAATACTACATCCTCTCATTCCAGTTTTTTCAAATGAAACGATTTTATACTTGACTAACAATGATATATAGACAAAAATATATTGTATTAATTATCATCTTGACTTCAACAACTACCATTTGTTTCTTCAGGTATGAACATTGTGCTGGAAGGTAAAGGCAACCATTTTGCACTCGACTTGTACCCTTATTCTCAACCCCCCCCCCCCTTTTTCCCTCATATTTCACATGCCCTTTGTAGTACATATTCATTGCTTCATCCAATTAAGAATGACTTGTCAATGGTGTCTACAAAAAGAGCGTGTCTTTTTCATAGACATATAAAAAATGTATATCATTTCTCATAAATGGATATTCTTTTCACAATCTACCGAATACCCATACCGCCTACAAATGATATGTAGAAAAATACATGAACAACTTATTCATGATATTAGTTGTAGATTATTTAAAGGAATTCCAAGTCAGATAAAAAATCGATTTATTAGCTGGAAAATCAAATTGCAATATTTTTGAACGTTTATTCGTAAGAGTTTGCATTTATCGTTTGATATTAGGAAATCATCAGGATCTCCGCGTGCGTACAAAGATGAATTGATTGGATCTCTGATCGTGAGGGATGTTTTATTAAATTAATAGTAACAATAATGTGTTACAGTGTATGAACCTATTCCAAGAACTTTAAAATGTCATATTAGGCGATTAAATTATTGTTGAGATGATATTCAGACCTCATAAGCCAGGAGTGAAATTATAAATAATGTGATAACTGCACTTATTTTCTTCAACTTTATTAATATATTGTATATTTAGATATTATATATGTACATATATACAGATAAATTTGAAATAAAATCTTTATGGATGCATTTTTAAATGTATTTCGGTTTTTTAATATATTAATTCGATGAATACAAAAAAAAACATTCTTTACATTATTTTTATAAACTAATTGACTATTATAGCTCTTTTTCTACTTCTATTAGTATTGAAAGATTTAGGGTTAGTCTTTACGCTATAAATGCTTTAATGTTGAATTCGGCTTTATTTAGGGAAACGTCTTTTTTATTTATTTATATACAATTAAGAGCTGTGTTTTGCGTAGAAAAAATACTTTTTCTCATCACTTTGGTTGTATCTTATTTAAATTAAAGACAATATTTTTACTAGTCCCTTAACTCCAAGGCCAAAAACAAAAAACGCCAATTCTTAGATTATAAAACTAATTTGAATGATTGTATTCTCCTCCTCTTTTAAGAATTTTTGTGTTGAAAATAAAAAATTATTCTATCCTTTTTCGTACGTGATTTTTTAATTTTTTTTCGTTTATCAGAAGTTTCAAAAAATAAATCCTTTTTGTATCAATAGTTTAAAATAAATTTATCGTATACCTTTATTGGAAGATTTAAAAGAGTTTTTTTTTGCCGAAACCACAAGTTATTAATTTATTAATTCCTGAACAAAGAAACAGTTTTAAAAGATCTTGACTGGACTTATACGATTTATTTTAGATATGAATTTTGATTAGAATTTAATGTATATGAAAGAACATTGTTTTGTGTCTTTCCATTATATTTTGCCCATTCTAAATCCTTAATTCTCTTTCCAAGAAATAGCAGGATTCAAACAAAACACACAAATTATCATAAATATTTTCACCACATTATTCCTTAGCCAATCCTGTGCATAGCATTAAAAAATAACATGAGTACAAGATGTACAAGATATTTTCGTTAATTATCTTGCTTTTCACAAAAACATTATATATTTCCTTCAAAATTTGCGATAGTCGGTCGGTTCAAAACTTTACTATTAATTACATTTTTTTAAATTAAGCCTCTTTTTACGTTTAGAGTTTTTTGTTATGCGCAATGTTTAAGAATTTGGGCTAATGTTTTGATAGACCAAATTTATTATTTATTTATCTATATTTATATATTTTTTAAATGTGATATTAATATTATAATTGCAAAAAGATAAAGTTTTATAACCATTTACCAAAATATTACACATAAAGATAGTAGTATCTGTGTTTTAATGATATTACTGTCATTTATAGCCTATTTTCAATGCCTTTGACTATATTGACATGAAGAAAAAGTTATGAAAACTTATCACCTAAGAAAACATGTATTTTTATGTTCAACGTCCAAACAAACCGTTCAGAAAAAACAATTGATAATCTTTGACATTATGTTTTGGAGATGCCCTGTCCTAATCCACTAAATTATAAAGGTAGATAATCTTGTAGACTAACTTATTAAGTTACAATTAAAAATGAGCTAAAAATAAAATAATGCTGTATTTCTAAAAATCGAAAAATAATATACATTATTGATAATCCTTTGTGCAATCAAAGGATTTTTGATGATAAAAGTATCGTTGGAAATATGTATTCCTTTATAGACCTGAATAAAACTAAAATTTAATTACAATTAACCCTGTAATTTATGTGTACATCTATTGTAATACTTACAGTAATAAACTTTTTACTATCTAACCCTGTAATTTCTATGCGTTTTTTAAAACATCTATATTAATAATAAAATAATTATGAAAATATTACATCATTTCAAATTTTTCTATATTAATTTATCAATTCCGAAAAAGACTGCATAATCATAATCTTTCCTTTTGATATGGTATAAAGCTGCGCATTGCATATTGTATTGCCCTGGAAGAATATAAATCCATAAATATTTTGTGTATTATGTTACGTGTTAAGAAAACAAATAAATTATTATATGAGGTGAAAATTGAAAACATATAACTTGAATGGTGTCTCCAATTGACATTTTAAAAACTTTTATAAAATATGGACATTCAAAGTACCTTTTTTCCTTCTAACTTATCTCCACGTAGATGATTGGAAAGGCTCTTAATAGCTTCAACATCAGCTTGGAAATCTGTATCTGCTTCATAGATAATCAAGACTCCATGGTCGAAACAGTGTCTCCCCTTGTCGTAGCCTCAGCCAGCACTTGTCTGATTATCGGTTCTTGAACCATAAAACAGATCAAACATATTAATGCACTATATTTTTCATAACGCATATCCCACAGTACCAGACTAAAAAGGAATATGAGGAGGAGATCTTGGAATATCATATATATATATATGTGATGTATTTTCTTAAAATGAAGCATGGGCATATTTTACCAAATACGAAAAACAAGCGTTTGCTATTCTATGAAAGATGCTCTACATTTTTTATAATTTCAACTTTTCGATTAATTCTCTGGAAAATGCGCTTGCGGACATTTAATCATCCTTAAAAATCCCTTTAAAAATATATCTAGCTACAACAGTTGGTATCCTTTGCTTGAGCATTTCATACACAAAAAAATATGAAGAATAAAAGGAGGAGCAAAGAAGATATTGTTTTCTTTGGATAAAAGTAAGAAGATGTTTGATAAGAACCGGTTGATATGCACAGTGACCAACAGCAGTAATTGCTCATCATATACGGCTAAATACAATATTTCACAACTTTAGGGCTAATTGCGCATTTTCTCAAGCCTTTTGTCATTATTCAAAGGGTTAATATGAAAATATAAGAATTTTTTTTTAGTTCGGTGTTGTGATTCATTTTGTCAGTTGTTGATAAGAGGTCAAATTTCGAGGAATAATATATATATGGTCATTTCTTATGAAGTAAAATAGCTAGAAACAGAAAAAGGCGTTTTTCTCTTCTTCTCCTTTTTCCTCAAGCGTCATTTAAGAAAATACATCACATATATATATATATATATATATATATATATATATATATATATATATATATATATATATATATATATATATATATATATATATATATTGGATATATACAATTGTCCAATTAATGTTTCCCAACCTTCTCCTTTCAACCTCTGGCGGAAAGTCAATCCTCAGACATTTCTCTTCAGACTCATCAAGCTTTGATCCAAAGAACTCCTCCAGTCTTCAATCAATAGTGCGGACAGGGATATCTCCCCTCCATGCACCTTCGGACGATCATAGCTTAGAGCTCCATGTCATCAAATCTGATCACTAGAAACGTACATCACAATGTACATGTGACAACATGAAACAATTTGTTCAAATTGTAATTGGCATAGACCATCTTTCTCCTATTCAATTAAATTTAAGGAGATAATCCAAAATTTTGTTATCTGCAGAGAAGAACCACAGACTGACCACCTTTAAAAAGATGCTGTGCCTTATATTAAGAGAGGAGCTTAATTTCTCCAAGAGAAGATATTTATATATATTTAAAAAAATATTTGTTTTGAACCGATGGATTATGTTATATTTTTGTGTCTATATAGAAGTTATTTTGTATCAGAAGAAAATGATGCAAAACTAGTAAAAGGGGCGTCTGCAAACCGTTACTAATATAATCAGTGTAATGGATATATTAAATCAAACTTTGAATAATAAAACATTTCCTTCATTTAAACATTTAACAATTTAACTTTATGTGTCTAATTTTTAAAGATAAATTTAATTTATGAAATTAAAATGTAAAAATAAACCTAATTTAACGTTAATACATATATATATATATATATATATATATATATATATATATATATATATATAGGTAACATGACAAAATTAATAAAGTTTTGAAGCGACCTGCTATCAAAAATAGTGTTATGAAATATTTAATGTTCTTGTGATATGCAAAATAATGTACAATATTTTGTAAATATGGATCACTCATATTATTTTTAATGCTATCCACAGGATTGGCTAAGGAGATAAAGTAATGAAAATATATATCATAATTAGTGGGTTTGTTTCAATCCTGCTATGTCTTTAAAAGAGAATTAAGGATTTAGAACAGGCAAGATATAATGGAAAGACACAAACCAATGTCCTTTCATAAAATAATAGCCATAGAGAACGGATCTTTCTTCATTTATATAAAAGTCTAACCAAAACTCAATGCTTAAAATACATCGTATAAGTTCAGTCAAGATCTTTTTAAATTGTTTCTATGTTCAGAAATTTATTAGCATATTAACTTGTGGTTTCTGCAATAAACTTTTTAAATCTTTCAATGAAGGAATATGGTAATTTTTTTTTAAATTATGACACAAAAAAGGTATTATTTTTTAAACTTTTGATAAACTATTTAAAAAAATAAAAACTCAATTACGAAAAAGGATAGCATGAACAATTCATTTTCAACACGAAATTTCTCAGAAGAGGAGGGGAATACGCCTTTTGTTTTTGGCCTTGGAGATCCTGGAATAGTAGAAATATTTTGTTTAATTTAAATGTAACACAACCAAAGTGATGGGGAAAAGTATTTTTCCTCCGTAAAACACAGTTTTTAATTATATTTAAAAAAATAAGAACTTTGGCTTTAAATAATGCCCTTAAAAACACTAAAGCATTAATAGCACTAAAACTAACCCTAAATACTTCAATACTAATAAAGGTAGAAAATGAGCTTTGATAGTCAATAAAGTGTAAAAATAATGTAAAGTATGGTTTTTCTGTATTAATTGAAATTATATATTTAAAATGGATCTATATTTAAAAAATAAAATGCGTGCATAAAGATATTAACATCAAAAAATGATTTGTTTTATTTATAAACCTTTAATGAATTTGAAATACATTAATTAAATAAAGTATTTCTCTCAAAGCCAAAAAAAAACTCTATTAGAACTATATATATATTAATAATTATTAATAAGCATCTTTATGAATTATTCAAAAATACTGTTGGTCATGGACTAAGTTTTTCTCATTGATTTGTAGTAATAAGGCCTTTGAAGGATATATATATATATATATATATATATATATATATATATATATATATATATATATATATATGTATATATACAGGGTGGTAAGATCAAATCCGGCTTTTCTTCTCTCAATTTAAAATACAAAAAAAATCGTTAATTTCTGTTCAATTTTATTTATTCAGACATTAAAATGCTCGTACAGATGTATAGATTCTGCTTATTCAATCCATCCGCCTTCTGCGTCGATGACGCGCTGGATCCTGGCGCAGAAGGAGGAGCAGGCCTTGGCCACCAGGGCCCGTCCATCTTCCTGGCCTGCTTTATTATGGAGTTGATCAGGGCGGCCTTGGTGTAGTGAGCCAGTCGGTTGGTGTGTCACTCAAGGTAGCCCCAGAAAAAATAGTCCATAGGATTCAAATCGGGGGAGCTAGGGGGTCCTTGTTCTTGATCTTCTGCGTCAACAGCTGGCCAACCTTGAGTTTGTAGCTGTGACAACGCAAATCCTCATTCACACAGGCCAACAAAGTTACGTGAGAAACGTCTAGCTCCTTGGCGACATTCCTGATGGACCTGCTGGGGTCGTGCTCGAAGATGTCTGACACCCTCCTGATGAAGTCGGGGGTCCTGGCCTAGCAGGCGCTGCTGGAGGGCCTGAAACCTTGTCGACGACAGAACGAGGGTACCTGGTATCCTTCAGCTGCTGTATGAGCTCAGCAACCCTTCTTCTGTCGATCTTCAAGGATTCCAAATCTATTTTAATTTTAATGAAACATTCAAAATCAAACGAGATAATAGAGTTTCAAAATGTTCATTTTTGGGGTATTTTCAATAAAATAGACTATTTCAAAACTTAAATTTCTCGTTAAATTTTGGATGTACATAAAAAATAAATATGACTTGGAATCCTACCTACATTTTTGCAGCAAATTGTTTGAAAATAGCATTGACATTTTTTCAGCTGACAATAAGCCATCTTATTGTAATGTATATGTTCTCTATAGTTTTATCTTTATTGGTTCAGCTCACTGACGATGTTTGTTTATGAATAAGTTGTATGATATTAATATAAATGAGATAGCTTATCGTCAGCTGAAAGAGAGAAAGATAAGCATACTATAACATTAAATTACGACAACTGTATCAGTAATCATGAATTATAAAAGTCTATTTATGTAGCATTATTATACTTTATCTTATAGATGAAAGAAGTAATTGTATTGTTTAAAATTGCATAATATGCACTGCATAAATATATATATATATATATCAGGCTTGTGAAAGGAACGCAAAATTGAACGGCGTTCAGCTGAACGCACCTTCAATGAACGAAACGTTGAACGGAACGCAATTTTTTTTAACGTTGAACGCAAAAAACAGAGTTTTGCGTTCAGCATTCAATTTTTCCAAACATTCCAATGTAGTTTTGATTAAGTATTTTTTTCTGGGATATATACAAGGGAATGAGATATTATTAGAAGAACTTATAAACTACTCTCCCAAGAACTCTAAGAAATAGTGAGACACTTTTATTTTAAATTTTACCTCTAGTGACCAAAATTTACACACAATTGAATGACCTTTTTATTCATTCATTCTTATTACAAAATAAAATATATAGGTATGCAACTATCATGAAACGACCGGTTTCTAACAAATTATTTATATAAAAAAACCGTCATCACTTTTTATCGGAAATTCTTTTCTAAAAAAAACGCCACTCTTTTTGGAATTTCTTTTCTAAAAAACGTCATAAATTCTTTTTTTTTAAATGTCATCACTTTGTTTGGAGATTTTTTCTAAAAAAAAAAAAAACGTCGTCACTTATTTTATTTTGGAAATTCTTTTCTAAAAAAATGTTGTCTCTTATTTTGGAAATACTTTTCTAAAAAAAAACGTCGTCACTTATTTGGGAAATTATTTTTAAAAAATATACGTCGCCACTTCAGAATGTCGAAGGAACGAAATATTAAGTCCCGGCCCGGCTTCAAAACTATAAGTCCTGGCCCGGCCGGGTCCCGGCGTAAAAAGGTGCCCCGGTCGTTTCCTAGCGACTATTGTTGAAATAAGTTGAGATTAAGTCTGACTACGGGATAGTCATCTGGGCTGAGGCATTTTTCAAAATTACACAATGTTATTTTTTTAAATATTTGAACGCTGAACGCTAACGGAACGCTGAACGCAAAAACATTGAACGGAACGCTATTTTTTTTAACGCTGAACGGAACGCTGAATGCAAAAAAAGCTGAACGCTCACAAGCCTGAATATATATATATATATATGCAGGGGCGGAGTGGACACCGGGAGTACCGGGACTATTCCCAGTGGGCTGCTTGCCTCAAGAAACATAAACGGCTGTTGACAGCCTCCCAACGGCCTAACCCATACCACGTTCTCTCTTATGAGATAAATACCTATCTATACTTTAATTTATACTTGTTACATGAGAACTAACTAACTTATTTACCATGTGCATGATATGGATCTATGGGTTAAAAAAAGTATTAGCTAATCCCGGACTCACTAGTTATTCCAAAACTAGCAAGTCCGATTACACAGCTCTCAGTTTTCAAGTACATTTTTGTGCAACCAAAGATGTCTGCTAACTTTAGTAAAAAAGACTCACTTGCAGACCTCTACCTGGATGTGTCTTGTTGTACAAAATGTGCCACAGACGGAGCAGCCAACTTGAAAGGCACCTACAAAGGCTTTTCGGCCCTCCTCTCAGAAGAAGTCCTCAAATAAATATATGTGTGCTAAATCTGGTAATAGCAGACACAACAGGCAGTGCCACTTTTCAACCTTACCACACTTTCAACCTTCTTAATGACATTGCTGTCATCACTAGGGAGCATACAAAAGGACGAGACAGTGGGAGCAAACCAGCACATACAGGCTGCATCCAATAGGCCAGACACAGTGGTGGGCAAAAGATGCTGTACTCAAAAAGGTATTTGGGTGTTTTGGAAATCCAGACAGGGCCCTATATGCAGACATGGTATTGACACTGCTAGTTATGCAACAGGACCAGACCACAAAGGCAACATTATTAAAATATTTATTTATGTCTATTCTCACGTATTTTCTTAGGTTTATATGTATTTACTTTCCTGTACATATTTTAAAATTTGAACTGTTGAAAAAAAGGCAACAACTAGTGCCAAAGTAAAAGGTTAAATTGAGTGTCCCCTCAACTTTGAGACAGAGCTGACAGCCCAGGTTTTTCTGAAGATTTTTGAACAGATCTCACCACTGTCAAAATATCTTCAAACCAGTGGGATGGGCATCCTGACTGCACATCGTCTGGTGATGGGAACAGAGGGTGGACTTAAGAAATGTGTGCAGAACTTCAGTGGTGTGAAGGAAGCTGCAGACCGGTTCGTGGAAGGGGTTAATAGAGGTGGAGGCTCTTCCTGAAAAAAAAAAGACAGAAGAAAAGAAAAGCATGTCTGGAGAACTGACAGAAGATGAGTGCTTGAAAGCAGCTGAGAGGGACTTTGAGGTGAATGCCCTTGTCTCATCATGGACACCATCATCCAAAGCATTCACGAGCGCTTTACAGCTAGTGAAAAGCTTTGCTCTGACTCGATCCTAAAAACTTCCCTGAAGTAAAGGATAAGGGACTTCCGTTATTTGCAATGAACAATCTTAGCAGCTATTTGCTAAGAGTCTGCCGTTGAAGAGTACAAGATAAGGCGCTCTGAAGAAGAATCACCAGAAGGCACAGAGGAAGTAGAAAGGAGTGGGTGAGGCAATGTGGAAGGTCTAGAATTGAAAAGTGTCAATTGCAGAATGTGCAAGAATTGAGTGTTTATATCATCATGTCACAATACAGTTTAGACAAAACTAATATATATATATATATCAGACTTGTTGATTTATCGTTCATTTGTTGTCGTTAGCATTTTTTATTCTTTCCATCAGAAAAATGCAAAACAATGCCTCTGAAGAAGTGGAGAATGTAAGGCTTAACAAACTAATAAAAAGTATATTTTTGCCCAATCCAGCTTGTGAAAAAGTCATTGGATATTATTTGCACTTCTCTACTCCTTTGATTTGCTTCAATGGACTGCTTTTCGATCTTGAGAATATAATCAAATGATGTATATTACTTGTTTCTTTAGCTCTAAGTATACATCACCACACAAAAAATGCTGGTGCCGTCATGTTAATTTTTTTTTTTTCTTTACACCTTTTCATAGAAATAAAAATCACATACCTATGCAGAGGTCACTATGAGGGAGTTTGAATTAATAGGAACCTGAATATGCGGAGCCAAATGCCCATGAAATATATAGATTGAAAGTGAAAGATCGATTATACGTCTGTTCTGTGTATCTTGTCTATCTTATTTAACAATGAAATATATTTATTTGTGTACATCATATCGGGGGGGGGGGGGGTCAAAAATTTGAATATATTGTTGAATTAATTTACCGGTTGAGATATATGAACCTCAATATGCGGATCAATTAACCGATGATATATTATATTGGAAATAAAAACTGGATTATACGTCTGATTCTTCGTATCTTGTACCTATTTAACAATGAATTATATATATTAGCGTAAATCATATCAGAGGTGCACACACATTTGAATATGCTCTTGAATCAATTTGCCGGTTGACATATATTTTGTCCACGTTCACCAAATAATGACATTTTACCTACATGAGGCCATAGAGATATAAAGATATAGAGAGCTGATTCTCTTTAATAGCAGAGAAACAGCGTTCTATTTTTTCTGTGTCTCCACTATAACAAAGTAATTATACTACGTCATCGTAAGCTGATCATAGAGATATACACATATCACAATGACGTATTTCTCTTCCCTCCAATAGCAGAGAAACATGGCTCAGCTATATTCTTGACACAATGACGTATTTCTCTAAAGAGTCCAATAAGCTCTTTATATCTTTATATCTCTATGCATGAGGCGTGTGCTTTATAGAGCAATTGAGTTCACCTGACCTCAATAAGTAATTGAATTTGGGTAGATAACGCTTTTCTAGAATACTGAAATGTTTTTAACATGCAGGCTTTAGCTGTCTGTAATCTGCGCATAGAACACTTGTAAGACGTTTTTATTCTCCCGAAAATACTTGCTCGTGAAAGATGAGCTCAGAGCTGTGTTGAAAAAAAATGTAATTCACATTTGGTCAAAGGTTCACGGGTTGACAAGTACCAAGTGAGAGAGTGAAGTTTTAAAAAATGCTTTGAGTGAATTGCTCGTGTGTTTGAGCACTCTCTTTGTAGAGGTAAATTGCGTGTCTTATAATAATATTTTTCCTTAAAAAATATTTGCATCATAACAGAACCTGAATAGTGTGTAAGGCATTCTTTATTACTTTTTTAACAATACATGTACATTAAATATAAACTCAGATATATATACAGGGCTTGCGGTAAATTGGGACTGTTACAATGAAAAACGAAAATGACTGTAATTAGGTTATTAATTAATTTAATGGATTAAATTTAACAGAAGTTTAATAAGGTAACATATAACACCGGGGATATATGGAATTAAGCCCATCATCTTGCAGAACCTAGACACTAAGAGTATGGAATGGCTGACCCGACTATTTTGGGCCTCAATTCGACTCTCATATGTTCCAAGACAACTAAGGAAGTCTAAGGTCATCTTTATTCCAAAGCCAGGTAAGGATGACTACTCCAAGGTAAAGTCTTTTCGTCCTATTACTCTCTCTTCTTTATTTGAAAACGCTCGAAAGAGTTGTTTTAAATAAAATTGAAGAAGATTATCTAACTAGGATTCCTCTGAACCCTAATCAACATGCTTTCAGAAGAGGAAGGAGCTGCGACTCTGCTCTCTCCTCTATGGTTGACCTCATTGAACGATCTATCAACAGGGGTCAGTATAGTCTCGGGATTTTTCTGGACATCTCTGATGCATTCGATAATATAGACATTACGTCTGTGGTCGAAGGCCTCAGGGCTAGGAAAGTCTCAGAAAGTATTATCAAGTGGTAGGAATCCTACTTAAGAAGTCGCTCCATCACAGTCGAACTCAAGGGCATTAGAAAGAACCGAGTTCTCACCAGAGGGACACCTCAGGGTGGTGTACTCAGTCCGATTGCCTGGGATCTTGTATTTGACAAACTTTTGGGGTTATTTGATTCGGGCCCAGTGAAGGCCATTGGCTTTGCTGACGATGCTGCTCTTTTAATTTCAGGTCCGGATCCGAGCTCTATGGTCTGTATCCTCGTGAGGGGGTAATGGCTGTGGCCTTGAGTTCGCTCCTCATAAAACAGTGGCTATTCTCTTCCACAGGAAGAAGAAAGCCCCTAAAATAAGGAACTTGAATATGAATGGTATTAACATATGCTTATCTAATTCTGTTAAATACTTAGGTGTGACTCTAGATTCGGGATTAAACTTCGGTCTCCACATCACATCCAAGCTCAACCAATCCAAAAAACTACTGATGGCTTGCAACAACGCCGTCGGGAAAACCTGGGGTCCGACTCCAAGGGCAATGAGATGGGTATATACCAGCATAATTCGGCCTAAGATCTCTTATGGATCGATTGTCTGGTCTCGTCGAACCCAAAATTACCTGAAGAAACTGGAACGTATCCAACGGCTTGGTATGATAAGAACAACCTTTATCTATCGTAGTACACCTACGAAAGGACTTGAGGTAATCTCCGATTTGCCTCCTCTAGATTTATATATCAAAATGAGGGCCAGAAAGGCACTTTTAATTTGAACATTACGCCACATGGATGGGAGAGCATTGGGTCTAAACCTGGTCATATTCTTGAAGAGTGGCGTGAAAATAAAAAGTTAGGAATTTCATCTTGTATTAACAGAGACTTTTCTACGAGTCTAAAAATGAGTTGGAAGAAAACATTTTCCGTTAATTATGATAGCTTCTCTGTAGGTGAGGTATTGAACGCCAGTAATGGTATTCAATGCTACACCGATGGTAGCAAAATTGCTAACAAAATCGGATGGGGCTATCATTTGTACAATCCTTTATTTTTATAATAAATTCAGCTGGGAAACTCAATGACGAATCCACTGTGTTTCAGGCTGAAGTTTGGGCTATCTTAAAGGCAGCCCTCTTATTATTAAAAAAGAAAATCTCAAACCAAAAATTGATTTTTATGTCGACAACCAAGCAGCTCTTGTATCTTTGGGCTCGGTTGTTGTAAAGTCTCGTACAGTGAACAATTGCATCAATGTTTTGAATGCACTTGGACGTGTAAACCATGTCAACCTTCATTGGATTAAAGCCCACGTAGGTTGGCCAGGAAATGAGAAAGCTGACCGACTTGCAAAAGCTGGATCAAGATCAAATCTATAAAGGGCATTCCTATTCCAGATTCTTTTATGTCAGACCTGACAAGGAGGGGTCTCTATAGAGAATGGGCCTCCGATGGACACAGGATAGCTCCTGTAGACAAAGTAAACTGTGGCTTCCGAAGCCGGACCCTAATGCATCGAGACGATTGATTAATCTTAGTCGTGAATCTCTATGTATTCAAATACAGATAATAACTGGTCATAACTTTCTTAGATATCACCAGTCATTGTCGAACAAATTTCTCACCCGAGAGTGTCGTTTTTGCCAGCAAGTGATGAGACGTCTTATCACGTGTTGGCAGAGTGTGATTTCTTTTGTCTTAATAGAATGATCGCTCAAAAATGCTTTAACCAACATCCTCCAGAGTTAAAGCAGATACCAGCAATTCTTAGGAATTGTAACATTGGTTACTTGTTTGGCTTCCCGAGGTAGAATGGGTAAACAACATGGCTAAAGTGGTTGTGTGTTCTAGGGAATGGGCTAAGATCGTAAATTCGATTCCGCCCTGGACTCAAGACTCGACTTCAATTCGTACTCTTGGATCCTACCCTCAAACAAACAAAAAAAAAAAAAAAAAAAAAGGTAACATATATTGAATATATTCTATTTTGGCCTCAATACCCGCCTCAATTCTGGCCCTGAATCTCCGAGCAGCAGTCACCATATCAGGGAGGGACCTTCTTGCAATTCTTGATGATGGAGCCCTCAGCTGGGCTACGCTGCCATGAGAGTGTTCGTTGGCCCTTTCTTGAAGACGCCCCAGAGAAAATAATCAAGAAGGTTCAAATCTGGGTTATTAACACCTAATC
>CP045904.1:17078520-17126531 GCA_013387185.1 Caligus rogercresseyi
ATAAAAAATATATATATATATATATATATATATATATTAGGTGTGTTCTTATTTTTCAATGTTGAAATGTTAGCCATTGAGTGGATTTTGTTTCTTGGTGATAAAAGAGACGACATACAAAGTTTGAACAAAATCGGTCAACATTACAGGTCGTCAAAGAGGGTCAAAGTTTTAAAAATTTAGTAAAAATATAGTTTCCGCCAATTTCTTCAAATGGTGGACGTTACAGACTTCAATAATAATTATTAATTTAAAGGAAATCTAATTTACTACCAGACGTATGTTTGATGTTTTTTAATAAAACAAAGTTTTCAGTAAAAACAAAGCAAGAAAGGGAGTGAGTATTGTTAGCTTATTTCATAGCTTTTTTGTATCAATTAACTTCACTCGCCTGTAGAAGATGACTTGTTCGCTTCAGAGTAAAATAGTACTTTTAAGTTTAGTAAACTTTAGATGATAATCCAAAAATGACCTTGGTTACATTCTATCAGTTCAGAATTCAGTACAATCTGAGTTTACATCATATGATTCAGAGCCTGTATTGACCTATAAGAAATCGATTATGAAAAAAATAAATAATAATTTGTTTCTTAGATTTGCGTCAAGGTATCCTCTCAAAATTTTACTTTGTCTCTGACGCATACATAATCCATTATATGCGTCATTTTGTACGCAAAATAGGCTTTTTTTAATGTACATATAACTCTCTATTTATTAAACTCACATGATTTAGTATACCAAAATATTAAAGCTGGTTAACCAAGCTTTCATTTGATATGTTTGGTGTTCTAAAAATCGCTATACTTTAAGAGATATAAGCAAATACGTACTGTCCCCCAAAAATTGTCTTTTGATATGAGAATATACGATTACCATCTGGTAATGTGTTAGTGTTACCTGGATAGAAAGAGAAAGAGAAGGGAGGGGTATTTTTCCTCCCTTCTCTCCCTTCTTTTTTCTTGCTATCCAGGTAACACTAACAGCGTTACCAGATGGTAATCGTATATTCTCATATCAAAAGATCAATTTTTGGGGGACAGTACGTATTTGCTTATATCTCTTAAAGTATAGCGATTTTTAGAACACCAAACATATCAAATGAAAGCTTGGTTAACCAGCTTTAATATTTTGGTATACTAAATCATGTCAGTTTAATAAGTAGAGAGTTATATGTACATTAAAAAAGCCTATCTCGCGTACAAAATGACGCATATAATGGATTATGTATGCGTCAGAGACAAAGTAAAATTTTGAGAGGATACCTTGACGCAAATCTAAGAAACAAATTATTATTTATTTTTTTCATAATCGATTTCTTATAGGTCAATACAGGCTCTGAATCATATGATGTAAACTCAGATTGTACTGAATTCTGAATTGATAGAATGCAACCAAGGTCATTTTTGGATTTATCATCTAAAGTTTTACTAAACTTAAAAGTACTATTTTACTCTGAAGCGAACAAGTCATCTTCTACAGGCGAGTGAAGTTAATTGATACAAAAAAGCTATGAAATAAGCTAACAATACTCACTCCTTTCTTGCTTTGTTTTTACTGAAAACTTTGTTTTATTAAAAAACATCAAACATACGTCTGGTAGTAAATTAGATTTCCTTTAAATTAATAATTATTATTGAAGTCTGTAACGTCCACCATTTTGAAGAAATTTGCGGGAAACTATATTTTTACTAAATTTTTAAAACTTTGACCTCTTTGCGCGACCTCGTAATGTTGACCGATTTTGTTCAAACTTTGTATGTCGTCTTCTTTTATCACCAAGAAACAGAAAATCCACTCAATGGCTAACATTTCAAACATTTGAAAAATAAGAACAACCCTAATATATATATATATATATATATATATAATATATATAATATATATATATATATATATATATATATATATATATATATTATATATATATATATATATATATATATATATATATAATATATATAATATATAATATATATATATAGTTGAAGGTTTGCAAGATCTACGCAAATAAAATCTTATATATGTTTTGTACAGAAGACATTTTAAAAATGTTTTTTATGAACCTTAATGATATATATATCGTATAAATACTGTGGTATAATTTCGTTCCTTATTTTAAATAAGGAATACATACATATTAAAAAGGACTCTGATCCATTCTATCTTTTGAAACAAATATAACAAATACCAATAAAATACTATGATCAAACATTTAAAGTCTCCATGAAATAGCGATGGTAAAAAAGGTTCTCTTTGTTTTTTTTACATTTATGGCTCTATTGAGTTTTATATGTTGCGACACATATCCTACATCTTATCCATTTGAATAGTATTAACATACAATTATTCTTAGGAAGTATACTATAGTGACAGAGACTATTCAACTATAAATATCTTTATTGATAGATATTGGATATTTTTTTGGAATTGATTAGATTATTTATTGAATTCAAAGCCATAACCTACAAAAGTTAAAAGGTAAACATTTTACAAAAAGCAAAAAATAATAATTTTTAGTCACAAATCAAAAATATAGAATTAGAATGCCGTCGTGCGATTTATATAATCAGTTATTCAGTCTATAAAGAATCCTCTTGTGAATGTATGATTGTCATAATGATTTAAGAACTAAGCAATTGATGTTGAGTCACATTCCTCTTTTTCTGTTAAGGGATGGTTTAACTTAGTCTGGCCGTTTTAAAATTATAACGAATGTCATTTTGTTTCAGTACTTGTCAGGTAAATGAGACTCATTGTCTGACTTAAGAAGAAGGTTTGTTTGTTTGTTTAGCTCCTAGATTGGACCCACCTCACCGGAACTTAATCCGGTATCAGCCGGTAGTGAACCTATCTAGGCGCTTTCTTTATTATTACAAATTAGTTTATCAATATTCATACATTGAAATGCTTTAAAAATAAAATCTTCGAAGGCTAAACGTCGCTCCCCGATCTCTCCTCAAGGGAAATAATTTTGTGCCTTGTCGACGGACAATCAAAGATAAGATGGTAGGGGGTTTCTTCTTCTTCCTCGCAGAGTCGGCAAATTGGGTTTATGACCTTTCCCATCTTGTAGAGATGTCTGTTGAGGCCAATATGTCCACTGATCATTCCAACGATGACGCAGATTTGAGCTCGTTTATATTTAAAAATCTTACTTAATAAGAAGAAGGTTATTATACATTTAGTAGAAATGTGTGCTTCTGAACAAAAAGTGAACCTTTAACCGGGTTCCAAACCCTAAAAGAGTGTTCTGGTACTCCTACCAATTAACTGTCTCCGAATGTTAAATCAGTTTGAATTATCTTGACAATAGTTAAATATTCATTTCCCCTTGTTTTATCCATTGTACCGTCACTTCAAGTGACAGGACTTTATTTGGTTTATTTTGACAAAAAAGTAATATTTAGTGTTGGAAGGTACAGCAAAAATATATTGACATACGAACAAAAACAAACGTTTATCATTAGTCTCCAATATTTATCAATTGTATTTAATGATAGTTTGGAGGGAAAAAATTGTTTCCGTAGCTTTAGTAAAAACTATGGCTGCATTTTTAAGGTCAATCAATTTAACTCTTTTATAAGTTATTCTGAGTCCATTTATTTCACAGCTAATATTTTTGATAAAATTTATATTGAGCGAGTTGAAGAAAGGAACTCATATCAGTATTTGCTCAAGGTTTTATGGTTAAAATTTAACATTTTATAGTGTAGAACATATTTCTAAGTTAGGTCTTATTAGACTTGTTGCAAATTTGTTAAAATAATAATACTGAATTTACCCCTATCAATATTTATCCTGTATAAAAAGAAGAAATAACAAAAGTACATAATGAAAGTAACTAACTTAGGCTTTTTTCATGAGTTTCTTTCTTTTCTGTTTGAAGCAATAATATCAAAAATAAAATGCTAGAACTAATAAATCCACATACAATTTTATTAACCAAAAATTCTGAGGAATTGAATTAACTTTTAAATAAAAAACATTCAATAAACTTAGATTAATTTGCCGATTTCATTAATGTGGTTTCAGAGGGAATAAATTAAGATCTAATCAAGGAAACATAGTATTCGTATGTTTAAACTTATTTATTAATTTAGTTAATGCTTAAGATAAGGTTTAAAAACAATGGGCAACTCAGTCAGATACCTTTTGGTGTCAATATACAATAGCGTAATTATTATGTCACCTGTTTCAAATAATTAATGCCTAAATGATAAGATATTTATCATATTGGGTATCTGATGTGTTATATTTATGAGAGAGATATTGGAGTTCGAATCCTATGAATGTTCATAGGAGTTATAACGAATTTTCATGGACCCTGATGTTTCTCATTCCTTTTATTTATTTTAATTACGATTGTCGGCAAAATGATTTTATTCCCCTTCTCCCTTTTTATCTCACATCAATAACATGTATAGTAGGTCGACTCATAACAGATTAAGTTCTTCCATTTTATATTTGGTTCTTGTTATAAATTTCAAACTTAATAAGTCCATGTCTTATTATATAAAAATTAAACCTGCATGGAACAAAATAAAATGGAAGGTGATTCCTTACATATACAATACAATTCACTATTTTATTAAATCCCCTCCTATTAAATCATACAAACCTTTCATTTGTATTCACCTTTCTTACATTTAAAACTATAACGAACTGATTATTTACACAAAAAAATCAGTCGGATTTGATATTCTTAATAAAATACAGGCTTGTGAGCGATCAGGAAAAAAATAGCGATCCGATCAAAAATAGCGATCCGAAATTCTTTGCGATATAGCGATATAACGATCAGGGATTTTTCCGATCAGCGATCCGATCAATTTAATTGCGATCAACAAAAAAATTACCTATGTAATACTAATTCTAAGTAAAAATTTAAATGTATATAGAGTCAAACCTTTATAAACATTCATTTATATATGGCAATGGAATGGTTGTTTCCCATAGCCTATGACAGTGGTTCCCAAACTTTTTCTGCTGGGCCCCCCTTTGGTATATAAGAAATTTTTGCGCCCCCCCCCCCCCCCCCCCGCCAAAAAAAAGGACATACACACATTTTGTTCTCAGAGTCCATTGCAGTTTATTTCACACATTGTAATTAAGGGTACGGTTACTTTGATCTCCTACCTGAGCTAGAAACAAAGAGAAACCACACTTCAACACGGCCATCGTGCTAACATTCCTCACAAACCTCTCTATTATTGTGCTTATTATAGAAGTATCTGGATCCACGAGTTCCGTTGAACATATTCATGAGCCGAGTCAGTGCTAGGAGCGACCACATTGATGAAGGAGCTCCCAAACGTCTCGTCTCCTCCTCCGATCATTGAGGAGGAGGATGAGACAAGACGGGGCAAATATAATGACTGGAATCATGCCACCCGTCCACTCCCATTCGAGAAATTTGATCCCAAGCAATGATGAATCAATGTAAACAATAATAAGAACAAGGCAGGAGCACTCTGGATGACGAAAACCATTTTTCCTTCTTCTTCTATAATAAGACTTATTGTACTTATTATAAGTACAATAATAGAGAGGTTTGTGAGAAATATTAGCACGATGGCCGTGTTGAAGTGTGGTTTCTCTTTGTTTCTAGCTCAGGTAGGAGATCAAAGTAACCGTACCCGTAATTAATACAAACCTCAACCTTTTTTTTTGTTTTTTTGTCCATTTTCTAGCAGTGTTATTTAGTCAACGGCATTTATATTTTCATTCATTCGTTTTTCCTGCGCCCCCCCTAGGGGTCGCGCCCCCCACTTTGGGAACCACTGGCCTATGAGCTCCAAAATAACGACTTCTCCAAAGGCGCTTGTCTGTATATTTTAGGACAAAAATATCAGAATGATTGTTTCTCATAGCCTATGAGCTACAACACTCTGGCTCCACAATTGACATATGTCTGCATACTTTAAGACAGGAGATGCCAGAATAAATTTTTCCCATAGCCTCCAAAACAATGACTTCTACATAGTCGCCTGTCTGTATATTTTAGGACAAAAATATATCAGGATAGCACAAACTGGGTTTTTCCATTAGTATTAGTCTGTATTTGTGTTTTCTAAACAAATAGTTGTTGGAATGGATTTTGGTCAATATGACAGCTAGTTAAGTTTTAAGAAATGTAGGGTTTGTCTCAAAAATCCTTATTACAAACATTTTATCTTTTTTAGTTATTTTATACAAATTGATCGGATCGCTATTTTTTAGTGATTTTCTTACGATCAAAAGATATAAAGATCAGGACCTTTTGCGATACTCCGATCAGCGATCAAATATCGCTATATCGCTATTGATCGCCGATCAGAAAAAACTCCGATCAACAAGCCTGATAAAATAGCTACTCACCGAGCTACAATGCCTATAATAGTTTTTACAATAACGAAATGACCTAAAGTTTTATATTTTATTCAAACACAAGGACAACTTTAAGTCTGCCTGAGACCAAAAAACCAAACCAAAAAAATATTATCTTAAACAAACAAAGAACTTCTACTACGTTATCATTCATGGGATGGAGGATTTTTTTACCAATATATAGTTAAATAAATTACAGTTTCGCAATAAGAGTAAAGAAGTCTTCATACATAAATAAAATCTGAAATGAATAATTTATTAATTTATTTTTCCTAGTAAAATATACTAAATCAAGAATAAATATACGTGGAGAATCAATTTTTTGATTTTTACTTGTATTAGATGAATAATACTTAATATAAATTTGGTTTTATTAGTCTCATGAGACTATAGGTTTATTGTAGAAGAATTAAGAAAATTATTTGATTTGAAATAAAAAGTGCTTTAATTTTCTACCCGTTAAAAGATTTTTACATCATCTAAAGTTCATGAATATTGAATTTATATTTTAATGTTCGTATTTCATATCTATTTTTCTTAAGTATCTGTGATATATATATAGATTAAAGAAAATATTATATATGATCAATTTACAACATGAAGAGAGAATAAGTTATTATAATCCGCACCTCAGCTTCTGCAGGTCATAATTGTAAAATATTTTAGTTTTAAACCCACCACCGATAGGCCTCGGAGAAGGCCAATCACAATTATGACATTGGAGAGTTATGTATCAAAGACAACGTTAAATATCAAGTATTTGCATCTTCTTCTTTATTTCACAGTTCATAATATATATACAATAAACAAAGTATAAGGTATATAAAAAGATACTAATGTGATAAAAAATACATTATTAAACATTCTAGTTTAAATTTTTAGCATCCGAGCTGAACAATCTTAAAAATATATATCAATTAAAAGCACATGAAACCGAAATGACACAAGTAAACGAAAAAAAACACGGAAAATTATAAAAAGTCTATTTGTAGTTTCTAAATTTCTTTTAAAGCTTATTTATGGCGTCATTATAAAACAGGGACCGGGAAGGGAAGTATCGGATTTCATCGGCGGCTAGTGTCCACGAATCACCAAATACGGAAGGAATTTTGAGATCCAAAGCGGCGTACCTCGCCGAAGCAGAAAGAATTATTGGCCTCAGCTCTGAAGCTTGCAGAGGATGATATATTGTTAATCGTTTGGTTATTAAAGCCTTGGCAGAAAGAAGGGCATTGTTAATTGCTTTCAGTCGTGAGGAATTCTCACGACCTCCAACTCCAAATAATATTGAAGCCTTGATATATTTATCTGCATTTTCACCATCCATTCCACGTACATTTAGTTTCAGAAATTGCATTAGAATTTGAACAGCCTGGCACTCAACAAAAGCATGAATTACGGAGTTATATAAAATACCACAGTCCTTACAAGGTAGATAAAACTGAATAAGCTCTGCAGAAATCAGCAGCTGAGCTGTGAATTTTTTCCCATCAGCTATTCCACAGAGAGACCTCATGATCTTCCTTTTCCAACTTTCTGGAAGTTTCAGACTGATCATATATTTGATGCAAAGCTCATCACATTTCCTGCCATCAGACTTCGGAGAACCAGACATTTTAAGGAACCAGGGCTTCAATAAGCAATGATCATTTGCTGATATTTGCAAAGGATATCTGAATCTCCCGTCTTTAAAAATGGGATGTAGATCACTACTGTGGAGTGTCAAAACTCCATTTGTAATTGCCAATTCTTCCAGTGTTTCTGGTATTCCCAATTTTTAAAGAAGTGCTTTTATGACAATTATGCGTTATGACATCCACATTGCATCTTATTCTGGACAGAGATCTAAAAATTCGCTAGAATATTATGTTCACAGTTACTCATCCAGTACTATTTGACTATTACGACGTCATACAGTTATATAGTATTAAATATTCCTATATAAACGATTAATTCTAACAAAAGTAATATTGAATTTCTATAGCAATTCTGCAGGAAAAAGTTAGTTTTACCAATGTATTCCCAATAAAATCAATTACTTCAACAAATAAATGAATGAATACGATAAAATGAATACAAACTGAAATCTACTGAAAATGAATTCAATGCGGTGGGAAACATTCATTCATATTCTTGTGTCCAAAGGTGGTACACGCTAGACATAAAGTCTGAGTTTAGACCTCGTTATCCATGAAAAACATACATTCAGTTCTCAAATAGGGAAAACATAATGTTGCTGAGTATATCTTTATTTTTCTTAAATTTGAAAGGGTATTTTCTTAAATTTACGCCCTCTGTTGTAGTCAATCTTCGTCGTATATAGTTTATAATTATTTGGTTGTAATGATACGAGTTCAAATGATTGGGTGTTATATTTTATAAAGACGAAGAACAAATATATCAAAACACACTCACTATAATTTATTTTGTTAATTATTTAAGAGTTCAGCGGCCAAAACTGATATGTCTATTTGATACTACTACCATAGTAGCCTTTAAATAAAATTGAAAACGAGTTAATTATGGAAGTCTTACTTTTTTAATGCTCAAACAACTAATTAAATATTCAATAATAAAATACAGTATGTATTGCAAATAATCAAAAGGCTGATATATTATTCCAAATCAAACTATTTCATTTTTAACCAATTATTGTAATATACACATCAAAAATAGATATATAGATTGATACAGAAAAACAAAAGGAAATATATATTTATATATAAATAATTGTTACCATTAATCAATCTTATTATTATTTTTTTCTTGGCCAAAAGGCGTAACTATATTTCAGAGTCAACAAAAAAATAATTTAATTAAAAACAAACAAAACAATAAAATATAAAAGTACAACAATTAAAGAATACATTAAGAATACTAATATTTTTTTTAAATTGTAAAGCTTTGGTATGTAACTTAACAATAGGTTAAATCGTTGCTACGTCAGGGTCCTCCGACGATCTTTTCGCGTATATAATTTGTTGTACTTTAGTGATGATAGCATTGACTTTTGATTCCTCTTCTCCGCGGTAAAAGACTAAAAGATCTTCCCTTCCTATCTCCGCTCTGAATTTCTTCTTAAGTGTTTCTGAGACAGATTTAAAGCCTTCTCGAAACGAATTGAAGTTCCAAAGATGTATCCGTTGTTTCAGTGCATTCGTTGCAAAAGCGACACATACTCCTCCGCCCTTGGAAGAACTTGTCTCCCACCTCAAGAGTTCCTGAGATGAATAAACATTATGGTTTAATTTTTTTGTTATGGGGTAGAACACGTTCATTAAAAAATTATATAAATATCAAATTAATACTAATATTTTAATCAATACCACATGCAACTTAACGGCTATTAAGTATGTGAAATCCGAACACAAGATAGAAAAATAAGTTGTATTAATATGTAAAAGGCTAAATATGTAAATATATTTTTAAAATTATTCTTATCAACTTTGTTTATTAGAGGAAAAAGGTTTGAAAACTAGTTATCATCAGTCGCATGGAAGTCCATATTGCAGGGTGCGGTAACATAACTTCCTTTTTCAGGAGGCAATAAAACAAGATGTATAAATCAGTAAGGTTTTAAATTTGTTTCATGATTTTAGTACATATTTAAAACTCTGTTTCACATAGTTTTGAAAATCATATCAGATAGGTGACGTCCCCCATTGTCCATACACTGTATATACCGATTTCGGATGTTTGCCATGACCCTCACCAGCGTATCAGCGGGTATATTGGCAATTTCTTCTCTGATGCCCATCGATGCCCTTGAAGTGTGAGCCGTTGCTCCATCCTGCTGAAACCAAATATCCCCTTGGTCCAATTCGTTAATTCGTAGAAGGAAAAACTCCTCCAACATGTTGACATACCGCTCTGAATTCACTGTCACTGTTACCTATACAGTATATACAGTGTATGGACAATGGGGAACGTCACCTATCTGACATGATTTTCAAAACTATGTGAAACAAAACTTTAAATATGAACTAAAATCATGAAACAAAATTAAAACCTTTCTGATTTATACATCTTGTTTTATTGCCTTCTGAAAAAAGGTAGTTATGTTGCCGCACCCTGTATATGTATATATATATAGATTTGACCATAGGCGTAGGGGAGGAGCTTGGTTTGGGGGGGCAGCATTCAATTTGCCCGAATTTTAACAAGAACTGTTAAATCTGGGAAAAAAATAATCAAATGAAGAAAGCTATGTAAATTATATTTTTATTGTAATTACACATTATTCATTACATTATTTTTATTTCAGAAGAAAAAGAAAACATGTTGTTTCTTTCCAAATTCATCTATTATTGTATCGATGTCCACTCTATTTACAAAACGCCTTTCGATGCTAAGAAGTCCTAGAGCATGGAGTTTTTCCTGGCTCATGGTGGACCTGAGGTAGATCTTGAGTCTTCTCAAACAAGAAAAAGATCTCTCTGCTGAACATTATGTTACTGGTATTTTAGCTAGGGTCTTTGAAATCTCAGTGAAGTGTGGCAAAGTTTCAGAGAGGGAGTTTGATCAGAAGTATTTCAATATTTCGTTTGCTGACACCTCTTGAATTCTTTT
This sequence comes from Caligus rogercresseyi, assembly GCA_013387185.1. Taxonomy (NCBI): domain Eukaryota; kingdom Metazoa; phylum Arthropoda; class Copepoda; order Siphonostomatoida; family Caligidae; genus Caligus; species Caligus rogercresseyi. The sequence continues at coordinate 17,089,456 of CP045904.1, forward strand.
GGCAACTCCCTTTTCCTTCCCTTGTCATGTTGGATGCCCCGTCATAGTATTGGTCCACAATTTCTTCAACGCGTAACTCTAGGCAGTTGATAACTTCAAGCACAATTTTGAACAGTGTCTCACCGGTTGTGGACTTAGCTTCATAAAATCCCACGAATGCTTCTGTAGGCTGCTCATTGTTTACATAGTGCAAACACACTGCCACTTGTTCTCGGTTGCCGACGTCTGATGTTTCATACACAATAAGACTGAACTTGCCTGATTCCCTAACATTTTTAGCTATTTCCTTTAGTACTAAATTAGATGCATTCATCAGTATTTCATTTTGGATTTTTGGTGAAAGCCACTGACGATGGGCCCCAAAATTTGAGTTTAGTCTAGTGGCAAGCCAAGGAATGTCTCTGCATCGCAAATTCAAAAGCTCCATAAGGTTTCCACGGTTTATGTATGACTGCTGTCCAATCATTGATCTGTCTTCTTCATGGCCTCTCTGAAGGATGTTTTGCTGTGCGGTATACAAGATGGACTCTACAATAACTTTAAGGTAATTTCTGTTCTTTTGGACCATGTCTTTGTGGGTTGTATCAAGTTGGACCAATACTGATGTCTGATGCTTTTTATTGACTTTTGAAATTATCCATTAAGGCATTGCAAGTCGATGATTACCGCTCTTGTCATGCTTCACAAGTCGTTCCGGTTTCTTCCGATTGCTGTATGTGAAAGTGGAATCAGATAAAAACTTCTGACAGGGGAAACAAACGATAGATTTCGTGGGAATATCAAAGCTCGTCCATTGGTACTTCTTGAACAGATCAGGATTAAAGTCTGTTGTCCCACTTCCCTGATCTAGCTTTTTCCTGTTGTATTCATCCAACAGAGGTTGATGTGGATGATCTCGCATGTCAGTTTTGGTACTGTGATGGTAGCCTATGGGCTCAAGCTCTTTATCATTATTTTCTGTTTTGTCCATTGTAGGTTGTATATCCTCTACCAATTCCTCTACAACTAGAAAATTAAGAATCTTCACCTTTACCTCTTCAGTATGTTCATTATTGTCAGTTGGTATGTCCTTTATACTGCCTGATTCTTCTGTATAGGAAGTGGCCTCCGTTGGCATCATTATCTCATTTTTTCCACTGTTCGTAATTCCGAAGGAAAGTTTTTTCTGCTTTTGATCAACCAAAGGAATAAACTTTACTAGTTCATCCTTTTCATGAACTCTTGACACGTCTTCCGTCTTGTAGTCGCCATCAATTTATTTCCCACAGTTTGAACATCTTACTCTCCTTCTGTATAGCCCCTTTCTTGACTTATTCATTATCAAAACATGAAATTCATTGGATGTAACTTAGTGAAATGAACATTAATTTAATTATAGTTTTCAAATATAGGCACACTCTGGTTAATACAGTGAGCAGCAACTTACCTCTATGGAGTAAAGTGTTGTTTAGTAGTTCGATGAATAAAGTTGCCGAAACTCCAAAAGGTATGTTCACTTAACAATTATCTCTGAGAAGAACTTTATTAAATTGTTGATTTGTTGTTATTTTATCTATATTTTACTATGTAATAAGTAGTATCAAAGTACACTCTTCTTACCTTCTACGTGCGAGGTGAATATTTCCAGTGGCGCAAAAATTATTAACTTAAATGTGTGATAATATTGAATTTCATATTTTCAAAAGCAAAAAGTTGAGCGTTATTTTTCTTCAAAAGGGGAAAAAGATGGACTCTTAAATGTGAATTGAAGTCACATAAAGGTGGAAAGCTCTTGTTTATGATCACAATCCGTTTGCTTTCATAATTTCATATTGTTTTCCTAAATTTATATGCCCGAATACCTCAACCAATTTGCCCGAATTTAAGCATTCAGCCGAATTTTGGGGGGGCAGTTGCCCCCCCTGCCCCCTGTCTCCTACGCCTATGGATTTGACAATGAATAAAGTATACCGAATATGTGCAGGTATTTAAGCCCGATAAATAGAACCTATTTTGAGCAAAAGTCTTAAGTAGGAGCAAAAAGTATTTCTAAAAGAAGAAATATCGCGGATTTGTCTAGAAATATCAGGACTGCCATGAACTCTACTTTTCAGAGACAAAATTTTGAGCTATTATTGAAATCGATTTTAGCAAAGCGTTCGATACTGTTAGCCATAATTTTATTTTTTTAAACTGTACAAAAAGTATTTATACCTGATACGCTCTCTTCTTTTTACGGTAGCTCTATTTTTGTTTTAAATGGCCTCCAAGGTGACTCAATAATTTTAGGAAAAAGCTGTAGACAAGGATGTCCAGTATCACCCGTCTAATTTGTCGCTTCGATGGAGCAATTAAACACCCTAATTAATCGTAAATATACTTGTTTTGGGGTGCAAATGGAAAAAAAGCACTTATTTGATCTTAACACTGACGATGTAACCTTAACGATGCAAGAGTATTGGAGGAACAGCTTATAAGGATATTTGATATTTAGTTGCCTTTTTGGAAAAATTTCAAAAACATGTGGATTTAACGTCAATGTGGAGAAGACCTCCATTCTTCCCATGGGCATTTGGCATCCTGCACTTGCTTCGATTATAGGGGGGAGTGCAAGGTTGTTAGATCAGTGAATATTTAAGTATAAAACGGGAAATAAACTGCCCTTCACTTTTAAATTTTGAAGGTCTAAATAATAAAACATATATATATGATATCAGGCATGGAGAAGTTTTCTATACAAAAACACATTGACCTATTCAATACATAATTGATCTCTCAAATGATTTATGTATCTACTACGATTCCATCTGTGGGGGAAAATTCATAAAAGAAGAAGATAATTGGTTGAATATATTGTTTTATCAGAGATACATTCCTACCTTAAAAAGAAGAGGGTCTTAATTTGGTGGAGGCCTGCCTTACTACAAAAAAATTACCTAAAATATTGTTAAAAGTTTTTTACAACCTCACTCTACAACTTGTCATGGAATGGCGCGACTATTTTAGTTACCCTTTTTCAACTCTCATGTTTGGCAATGACTTACCTAACTACAAGATAGCTCTATTTTCGAAGGAATTGGCAGCTATGCTGAGAGTAATACAGAGAAATTTGCTCATATTAGACTCTAACAGTTTTTTATTATTATTCGTCAAAATATTAAACAACCCTCTTTTTTAAGGAATAAAAGAAACGCCAGAGAATTTGAAAAGGATTGCGCTGATATAAAACTGAAATTACTGTCCAATTACAATCTCTGCTAATCTAATTAGAGGGGAAATCATCAAAGTGAGAGATCTCCAGTTAATCATGGTTTCGACCGCCGCTTGGTACGTGGTATTTTCCTTGAGGATCCCAATGGTACAAAGATCGGCCTGGAATAACACTTCGGAAGTAATGAAATATTTCCCTTCTACTTCTCCCTGCACACAAAATCCCTGGAAATTATCATCAGACAATTCAAGAAGTTCGATAATAAAACATAATTTTTATCCATAAACCTATGTTATTTTTATTTTTTAATGTGTCTTTGATCTTTTATCACAAGAATTTATTTTTAAAAAAATGTTAATATTCACGTTTGTATTTGTTAAATAATTTATTGCACGGATTTCATGTTAAGAAATTAGTTGGGTTTTTTTTTTCCTTTATTTCTCAATTATAGTTTTACACTCTTGTTATGTTATATACATATATCAAGTTAGGGAGAACAAACACTGGTAAATGAACGTAATAGGCTTAATGTACATGAACATAAAAATAAGAAGAACAACCAAACATGGTGTGCTTCAGGGGCTATGTTTCACGATAAAATTTAATATTGGGGTAAAACTTTCTGGGCGGGGATTTTTGCACATCTAAATTTATATAGAATAAACTGCAATTTTGCAGTAAAATAATTTATTTCATTTTCGTAGGGGCCTATATAAAAATAAACAAACTGTTTTGACCTTAAGGATAAATTAAAAAGAGTAAAAAATAAATGTTTTATTTGGTATAAAATTTTATCTATGGTTGGGCACTCGAATAAAAAATGTTTTGATGTTTCTAAAGAATGCTTACAGAAAAAGCACATCCTTTCTTCTTGCGTTTTTCCATGCACACTGCCCAAAGACAGCGTGTTTGTGATAATTCTATATTTCAGCCAGAATAGCGTATGATTTAAGTCACTTGTGTTAAGATGTCTAATCACCGTCTCCGCTGGTGAAGGAATGTTGTATAAATCCTTTCGTATCTCTATTTGTTTTAAATACTGCTTGTCCTGCCTTTTTTTAAGTAAACCCATTCTCAGGGTCCTATTCTTCATCCCTCCCAGGAAGCCATAAAAACTATTTCTCGGACCAAATTCTCTCTTCCTAAAACTTATCGTATTTAAAATTCTCTCCCTTTCTAAAACCTCACTAAGTGTAAAATTATTTCCTTTATTAAAAATTTCCCCCAGAAAGGATATATTCCTTCTTATAGATGTATCAGCAATGCAAACTAGTCTATCATTCCCCTGAACTGGCTCTTGCCATTTCATTTTTTCTAATATAAAATGGGATATCTCTCTGTTGCACTCTTTGTTTTCCAGCCAGAAGAAACTAATCTCTTTGGACCTCTCAAGGGCGTCAAGGGGACCTTTCTCTTTTTCATCTTCGATATTGCTACCTTTAAAATCGCTAAATCTTTGTTTTAAAAGCTCAGCCCACACCGAACCTTGCTCAAAAATACGTTTGAACCATGTGTAGGTCATGACCTTCCAGAAGGTTTTAAAGTGAAGCAATCCCAGTCCCCCTAAATTTTTGGGTGTGTTAATTCGTTTCCATGTAATTATTCTGCTCTTACCCTCTGGTAGTAAAAAGTCTTCGTACATGGCATCAATTTTTGTGCATAAATCATTTGACAGGGGTGTTTGCTTTAAGATGTGAGTTACTTTGGGTAATATAAGAGAATTCCAAATTTGGATCCTCGAGGCAACATTTTTCTTTAAAAAGGATGCATACTTTGCTATTGCCCTACTGGTTATTTGTTCAATTGTTCAATATATACATAAGTTTCTCTTTTCAGGTTTCTATAAAGGAAATAATTTTAAACTATGGTGTTTATTAACTCCGCCGTAGGGGGTATTGTTTTCAAAGGCGTTGGTTGGTTTGTTTGTTTGTTGGTTGGTTGGTAGGTCAGCACGATAACTCAAAAAGTGCGGAACGGATGAAACTTTGTGGAGTTGTTGGAAATGCCAAAAGGAACAAGTGATTAAATTTTGGCATCTCTGAGTGCTTCTTTAAGATGCAAAATGAGCTAAATACTAATAAATATTTAAAGTTAGCCTACTCTGCACATAGATGTCGCTGTGCTGTGCTCTCCTCTTTGATGACGTCAGTTTCTTTTTCTTTCCATGTACCTCTAGAGTGTAAACAATAAAGGAGCAGTATGTAGAGTTAAAGGGACAGTAAGTAGAGGGTTGGAAATGACAAAAAGACCAAGTGATTCATTTGGTGGGGATCGGCGGAGGTTTGCACTCTCTGAGTCCTCTAGTTTATGTTTTTTTTCACAATTTTCCTATTATATCTATTATATATGTATATATTTTATGTAAGTTATGATAATAAAAACCTTGCAGGTGAAAAAAATAGGACATAAAAATATAAGTATATTTTTATCCAAATTAATACATATCTATAAGTTTTTTCTCCTATTGCTTCAAAATAAATTCTAAAAGTACAAAAATACAACGAAGTATAAGCGACTGTGTCGCTACAGTGAATAATACACTTCTTACATTCCCAGAAAAATGGTTCAAGTGTCGACTTTTGACCGGTTCACAGGAGGTGGCAAACAAGTTTTTTAAATACAATCAAAAGAACTTTTACTTCTGTAAAATACACTAAGAAACAAAAGATCATCATCTCCTTTGGAACTGTCCCGCATTAACAGAGACCTACCAGGCCCTCCAAATCTCCTTAGAAGACCTCTTCAAGATCAAAACTTCAGAGGAAGATTGATTTTCTGGTGATCAAAAGGAATGCCAAATGTGACGCCGTTATAACCAAAGTACAAAATATATTATACAAAATGCGAACAGTTAAAACGAAGACCATTCTTTTATCCTCCCTTTTACAAACTCTTTTATACATATGTTTGAAATGAAGTCACATCCAAATACATATTTTGAATGTTGCTGCGCTCTCTCGACTCTCTCTAGATACTTATCCATATGAACATAATTAATGAATCAAAGCTTATATATATATAGTATATATATATAATTTTAGCCTGCACTGTTTTCGATCAATCGCTCTGATTTGTTTTCTCTCTTCATCACAATTATATTTATGTTTTTATAAAAAATATTCTGTTTATTCTTATTAAATATCATACAATTGCAGAAAGAAAATCGTTATGTATATATTGTAATATAAGGTATATACTCGTGCTTTAAGTTTTTAATATTAATTTTTTTATACCTTTAAAATTATAATTATTTTAAGATGAGTAAAACAACCACTTAAATGTTAATACATTTTCCTCATCGCCAAGAAATAAGTGTTTAAGCCCATTATGCTTTTTTGATGCCCCTCCTAGAGATTTAATTGAAAGTCGTATGTAATTATTTTTCACTTTTTAATGGGCTAACAATTTTTATTCGGTAATCTGTGAAAAAACTTTTCAGTGAATAAATAAAATAATAATAAAAATATATACAGGAAACGGAGTAAAACTTTTCAGGGCAGTTGCAAAGATACATAAATGAACATTTTTGTTCACATTTACTGTTTTGAATAATAACCTTATACAATAGGACGCATCATTTATTAAATTTGTCTATTAAAAAGCTCGCGATATCTTTTATAATCCTTTTTTAAGTTTTCATGTAGAGCTTCCATCTTGCTGCTGGCACATATATAATTATGTCACCAGTCCATTTCCACGTTGGTGCTCCTAAACCCAGGATTTTGATGGAGAGAGCTGTGAAGCGAGATGAAGCACCAATCACGATGGGCCTTAGGTCTTCATCGACTATGTAGGCATTTGTCGTAATTTTTGTGCAAGTAAATATTTTATATTTTGTAAAGCAGATTATATTTTAAAATGTATTATTTTCATAGAGAATTGGAGCTTTTAGAATATTCGGGATATATCGTCGTTTGTTTATTAATCTTCTAGTTATTTGAGGAATGGGACAATCGCCAAATGCATGCAAAGTATTATTTAATAAAAATCCACAATTCTTGCAAGGATTCGGAAATTTAATAAGCATCCCTGAAATTTGTAATTGGGCTCAAAATTTAGAAATATCAGCCATCCCATTAGTTAATTGTAAAAAAAAATCCATGAAGGGGGAAGGTCCAGCAAACTTAAATAGGACTCTAATATAGATCTCGCTCCATCGTAACTCTTCCTATCACATTCAAATTTTAAAAACTATGGCTTGAAAGGGCACATAAAACTGAGTGAACGCTTAAGAGGAAAATTGAACTTAGCCAAGTTAAAACTATACTTCACGACCAAATTGTGGACAGTAAAAATCTTTCGTGCTAAGGCGATTCGCTTTAAAATGACAAGATCCCCAAATATCTTTATAAAAGGTTATTTGTCTTTATTTTGGTACACTATATCTATCGTCGTGTCCGATTGAACTGAGGGTTCAAACTTCCATGAAATTCTTTGAATTGAAGCTAAAAAGGAAGGAAAAAAATCCAAGTCTTGATTAGTTAAAAGAAAACCCAATTCTATAATTGCGAGGAGGTAAAATATTTTCTCCAGTCCCTGTTATAAAACACACCTCTTTTCTGCTCGACTCTTAATTGCTATTTTGGTATAATTTCAATAAGAAGACTAATCCCACCTCGTACACAGGTTTGGGATGCTTCAATGAGGGGATATATCTCCTGCCAACACTCTTCTTCTTTAAGTGCTAATTCAGCAAGAGATAGGATAGATGTGACCTTATACAAAACGAATTAAACTGCACTGGAATTATACAGGTCGACTCGTTTTTGTAGAGATAAGTTACGCTATAGTCTAATTTGCTTATATATCTTCGTGTTTATTTGTGTCCAGCTAAATTTTGAAGCTCCGTTTCTCATCCATTCAATGCCAAGAATATTGACAAACACAACAACCCTGCAACTCTAGACCAAAAATGAGCTTCACGAATTCCAAGATTCCAATCGAAGTATAACAGTTTTACTTTTATTTATTGCAAGGCTAGTTTTGATCTCAAATTTATTTTAAAAAATGATAAAATTATATTTATCTCTTAATAAGTTACAACTACGAGTTTGCCTCAATCATCAATGTAAATATTTTTTAGGTCTTCTTTCTATTTTTTATATATTTATTGAAAGAAGCGTGTCTTGACCCAGATTTTTATTATGACTTGTATTAACAACCAATAACTTAAAGAATATAATACTGGTATATAAGATTGTGAGGGTATTAGTCATACCCAAGAATAACTAACAAATACTATTCTTCAAAGGGTTAGCTGCTAGTACTTATCTTTGATTACACTGAATAAAAAATTAATAAAAAATACTGGAGATGTGTAAAATGATATGTACCAATTCGGGTATGCTGATTTCAAAAATCATAACCGTTTTGCTGTATCACGTCAGGATTTTCAGTTGCAGAAATACTCTGCTTTCTGCTTTCAGTGTCATCTGCGCGTCTGTGTCTGCTTTCAGTGTCCCACGAGATACCGGCGTGAGAGGTGGTGTGGTGCTTAGCTGAGGCTTTATACTGTGCACACCGCACTGAATTGTGAAAATTTTAAGTAAAGCTGGAACAAGCAACTTAAGCAGGTATGTTATAAAGTCTAATTTCCTTTTATGGTAATAATATATATTTGTATGTCCATGATAATATATATATATATATATATATATATATATATATACGAGGTGTGATCAAAATGTATCCGACCTTAATTTATATTGGTCAAACGAACACAGCTATGGGGGCGGGACTTGCTGTGTGGTTGGGAGCATGACTACTGCGCATGCTCATTTTTTTCTACAGCTCCAATACAAGTCAGTCGGCGTCAGGCCATTCATGATTGAACAGGTGCAAGTGAGTGTCGTCGGATTTTATTTTCTTTAAAATGTCAGAAAAAGTCGAACAGCGTTATTGCATAAAATTTTGTTTTAATCTTGGTGATTCGCAAGTGGAAACAATTCGCAAGATTAAAAAAGTGTTTGGAAATGAAGCGATGGGTACCACACAGATAAAGGAGTGGTACAACCGCTTCAAAGATGGCCGCTTGTCAGTTGAAAGTGAACCACGCTCAGGGAGGCCCTCAACATCGAAAAACGATGCCATCATTGATCAAGTGAGGAACCTGGTGATGCAGAACCGCCGAATCACGATCAGAGAACTTGTAGACGAGGTGAATATTAGTTTTGGTTCCATTCAATCAATTTTGATCTGTGGGCAACAGGCAGTTGGAAGCTCCATCATGATAACGCTCCAGCACATTCTTCCCATTTAATTCGGAACTTCTTGACAAAACACAGCACACCAGTGGTTCGTCAACCTCCCTACTCTCCTGACATGGCTCCCTGCGATTTTGGCTTTTCCCAAAGCTGAAAATGCCACTAAAAGGGACCAGATTTCAGACCAGAGAAGAAATTATGCAGAATGCGACAGACCATCTGAGAACCATACCGAAGGAGGACTTCCAGCGATGCTTTCAACAGTGGCAGAAGCGTTGGGAGAAGTGTGTGGCAGCCCAAGGGGACTACTTTGAAGGGGATTAGCATTAAATACTTGTATCATAATAAACGTTTGTTTTATGACCAAAAGTCAGATACTTTTTGATCACACCTCGTATATATATATATATATATATATATACTTAATATAATACCTAAGCAAATTTCTTAAATTCAAGACAAAACAAAAATACTTCTAATACATAAAAGAAAATGACTGTATCCACACTTTTAACATAAGACCATCCCGTTTTGCTCGTAATTATCATAAACCAAAAACTCATAACCATGAAATAACCTTATTTTTCAAATGCGTAAAATATTCTTTATCTTCAGAACAGAAGAATAAGTTGATACGATCAAAAGTTTAAGTATTTAGATACAGTATTTTTATAATCATAAAATCATGACAAGTAGACTAGTCAACGGTTGGTCATTAGAATACTAGTTTTTAGTAAAACGATTATAAAATACTAATGTTTGATTCTTTCTTTCTTTCAGGTCAACATGAGTCGGCGTTCCTGTGCCAATCATCCTGACAACTTCTGTTATGTCTGTGGTCGGTATATCAAAAAAGATCAACAGCGACCTATATCTACACCAGTGAAAATGAAGGCCGCCTACTTTCACTACTTTGGGTGTAAGGTGGGGGACCAAGAAAAGAGCTGGGCACCACACATCTGCTGCACAAGCTGCCACACAGGCTTGACTCAGTGGTTGGTGGGCAAGCGCGCGAGCATGCCATTTGCAGTGCCCATGATATGGCGTGAGCAACAGAATCATTATGATGATTGTTATTTCTGCTGCACATGCATTGCCGGCTTCAACAAGAACAATAAAGGTCACATTTAGTACGCTTACTGCGTCTCTGCTCGTAAACCTGTGCCTCATGATGACGAGAACCCCGTTCCAACACCTCCAGCTGATCAGAACATACCTGTAAGCAGCGGCGAAGAGGATGGTGATGATAAACCTTTTGAACCCGACACTCAAGAACCACACCTTCTGAACCAGGGAGACTTAAATGATATTGTAAGAGATCTCTCGCTGTCAAAGGCGAAAGCAGAGCTGCTTGGATCAAGGCTGCAGCAGTGGAATCTACTTGAACCTAACACCAAGATATCCTGGTTCAGAGCACGTCACAGATTGAATAAAAGAATAAATTATTTTTTGTAAATTTCATTGAAATCCTGACTTCTAGGCAATTGGAATATTTCTGTAACTGAAAATCCTGACGTGATACAGCAAAACGGTTATGATTTTTGAAATCAGCGTACCCAAATTAGTCTAAATCTACACATCTCCAGTAAAAACAATTTGTTGTTCAGTGTAATTACATTTGTCGTTATACAGACAAATCGGAAATGAAGACAAAAAGTTAAATCCTAGAGTTAGAAATAATACCAATTAACCTGTTTTGGTAGATCGTCACTACCGGAGATAGTTTTATGCAAATGATCATTTTGTATTTTTAGATTACGGAAAACTGCTACTGATTTCAAGATTTGTGTAAGTTTGTATTATTATATTGAAAAATTAGTGTTAAATTACTGATTGATATTCAGTATTTTAGTTGATTGGTACTATTGGCAGAAGAATTGTACTACCGATACTAATCATTATTTTTATTTTCAAATGATCTAATACTTCTACTAATTGCATGATTAGTGATTTGGATTTTTCTAAAGCTTTAAAGTTATTGATATCATATACAACATAAAAAAATGTCATGGTCGCGTCAATTCTTATAAACTTAATGTATTTTTAAAATCCGCTAATTTAAAAATATAATTCAAAAACATAAAATAACACACAGCATAAAATATTTTTATTTGACTGTCAGATATAAAAACCATTGAATAAACAAACCATTATATCAAAATGATTAAAAAGGGTGAAATTATTAGGGGGAGGGGATAAATGAATAATAATTAAAAATAGAAAATGATTGCACCCACTTCAGAAATGGTGCATTATGTCATTTAAATAATATTTTGTTCTTGGAGTTGGTACCTATCATGAAATAAAGCCTCCGCCCCACCCAAAAACTAAATTGGTCATGTTTTGATCCACTCGATCATTAAAAACAAAACCTTAAAATAACTCGTTATGAGAACCTATCATAAGTTGCTAAGTCTAAATGTATATGCGAAACCGAACGAATTATATTTTCTAGCCGGAACGGGAAGCCCAAGAAAGCTGGACACCGGGACCGACTTATTTACTATTTTGATATCGAAAAAATATTTAAAAACACCCGTATTGATATGGTCAAAACGGCCTAGTGCACGATGATTTTTAGTGACCGGACCTGGGTCGGACTATCATAAAACAACTGGAAACTGGACCGGGTCGAACTTGGGTGCCCGGTTGGTTGTCGATATTTATAGGTATATATATTTATGTCAAAAGGGCATAATATAATGTATATATAAATAATGTACATCTAAAAAAAGACCATTATGCATTGTGACTCCTGGTTAACTGCAAATGATAAGAATTTTTATTTTTATTACAAAATTCTTATCATTTATTCCACATGAGTTTAGTCGTTTAATTTTAGTAGACGGCAAAAATAGTAAATGTAAAAAAGACAAAACATCCCATATTCCATATAGGAATACGTTTTTGTGGTCTTTAAAAAAAATATTATTTATTATTAATTAGTAATTGTCTTCAATTAAATTAGTAATTGTCTTCAATTATAATGTTAATTATAGGGGGAAACAGTAGTGTTTAATAATTTCCAAATGGGTTTAATTCAGAAAACTGACCGGGTAATTGGCTCGGCCTGGTCTGATGCTCAGCTATTTTTAGGCTGTCCAGCCTCTTAAAATCACTTGACCGTTTTGACTACAGCAGAGTGAGTGTTTTCTTTGTCATTTTTCGGTTTTTTCATATCTTTATGGTAAATGGCCCGGTCCGTTTTTTGTCCGGTTTGGGGCCGTTTTGAAAGATTTGTTGCCTAGTCCCAGCACAGAAAAAATGCTGCCCTGTCAGATAATAGTTGAAAGAATGTATTCAGCAGTATTTTGGCAAACAATAAGTTCCATTCTAGCTGGAATGTCCAGAAAATGTCACTTTTTGGGCATTATTCTTTTTCAAAGGGTTATTTTCAAGATAGAGAGTTACTTTTGGTGTCAAAGTTCTTGTGTTGATAGCAGAGCTGCGACTACCGATTGTAAATCGGGATTCGATACTACCGACGGCAGATTTCCAATATCGAACTGATTAAACAATATTCGGTAGAAAATACCAAATACCGTACCGATTGACAATCGGTACGGTATATTTGAAAGTATTTAATATCGGACAATAAGATCTATAGCCTTCCATTTCCTACAAAATCCAAGTACATATATAATTTATATAGGATTAGTATGTATTAAATTTCAAATAATCTCTAATAAATTATAACAAATGATGTATTAATTGTCCTTGTTATAAACTGTCCGATATTAAACGCATATGAAGAAGTAAAAGCAGATACATACATAAATTTATCTCTCTTTCTAATCTACCGTACCGAATATCGATCAATACTGTAGATATATAATAAAATCTACCGAATACCGATATCGATCGGTATTCGGTATATACCGAATATCGAACCGGCGGTAGATTTTTCTACCGAATCCCAGCTCTGGTTGATAGTGTTAATCAAGTCCCAAATGGGTGTTTTGAAATTTCGAACATGATTATTATCCCTCTACCTATAAAGATATAAATTGAAGAGTTATTGCCTTCTAAAAGGAATAATATATTTTTCATGTCGAACCGAACAATAGATATTATATTTAACCTCGCAAATGTTTTCAAATAGCTACATCGATATTAGGAAGAAATGGCCGAGGAAATACTGCCTAGGAAGAAAAGTAGATATTGTTTTTAACCTCTAAAAAGTTTTCAAATAGTTACATCGATATTAAGAAGAAATGGCCGAGTAAACTACGGCCTAGGAAGAAGTGGACCAAGAAGAAATGGAACAAAGTAGAAAAGGAAAATGATGACCCATGGAAGAAATGGACTAAAAACATAGAGAGGCAAGTATTATAGTGGAATACACCTAAGTATTCTTTAAATACTATTTATCATATAAATAGAATAAACATAGGATAATTTTATTTTTGCAATTTTAGATAAAAACTCTCTTTTTTTTGTTGTCAACGGTAGTTCAAAGTCACCCAAATTATTGTAAATAATACGTATTGTCTTAAATAACGAACATACTAATGTTAGAAGCACTCAAATGTAAATACATAAATAATAAAAAATATCTCCTTAATTTCGGACGCGATTTATAAATGGAATACTTCTATTTTTAATAAATTTCAACTGCAGTTTATCTCTGATTTGTCAATTAATATTTTCAACTTATTTTTCAAAAAAAAATTAACAAACAGGACTGTTTTATCAAAAGAATTGTATCAATTTTTAATAGTAAATACATGATAGAGTGAGAGTAGTTACAAACCGATGTTACAATCATTTTAAAAGTTAACAAAAATGAAATTCTAATTTCGGTCGCGTTTGATTTTTATAATAAAATGGAAAATTATTCGATAAAAAATTCTAGTTCCATGAGTATTAAAAATTATTAATTGCTTATTATTGACTAAAGTTTATATCCCTGTTTTACATTATCGAGATTTATTCTAAATACAAATAATTGTATTTAAACATTGTGACAATCGCGTCCGAAATAAGGTATATAGGTTTATTCTTCATTATATATATTTACTATTATAATACTTTTAATACCGAAATGCGCCCGAAATTAAATCTGTATTCTCCCTCAAGTGATTTTGACATTGATTATGTTAGTTATTTAGGACAATATATATTATTTACAATTATTTGGGTGATTTTGAACTAAAGCTGACAACAAAAAAGAGAGAGCATTTATCAAAAACTACAAAAACTATTGTATATTACTATTATTTACTCAATTTATATGAGAAATAGTACTTAAACAATACTTAGATGTATGTCATTCCAATACTTGCCTACCTATGTATTTGATCCATTTCTTCCATGAGTCATCATTTTCCTTTTCAACCTCGGTCCATTTCTTCTAGGTTCATTTTTTCCTGGTCCATTTCTTCCTAGGCCATATTTTCCTGGTACGTTTCTTCTGGACACCAGCTACATCTTGTGTTTTTTATAAAAAGAAAAAGTAAAACCCTATATTTCTTCAACCTAAAACATTGAAGAGTAATTAATAAACCTTATGAGGTTTATTAAATGCTCTTCCATGTTTTGCTGAACAATTTGAAAGCAGGATTTAAAAAAATATTAGGTCTGTTTATTTATATACCAAATATTGAGTATGCTTAAATGGTCATTATAGGGAACTTATTAGTAGACATCATTATTCTGTTTGCAACTAAGTTTTCTTTCTTTTTAATTTCTTATCGTTAGAGCTCGGAACTATTAATTGTGAAGAAGAATAAAACGAAATAAAAAATTAACTATTTATATTATGGCCAGGAAATGTTTTATAGTAAAAATAATCGTTCATATTGAAATAAGCACTTCAAATGATTTGTAAATGTCATTGACCGAGGCCCAAGAGACAAGAAATTATTATTTTTAAGTAATAAAGTATTAGCTTTGAATTGATGTTCACACTGATACAATTGTAATAATCACTTTTTCATCCTAAAGAGTCTACTTTTCTTATTTATATTAAAAACAAGCAGCAGCTATTTTTAACAACTTTTTTGTAGGACAAGGCTAACAATAGATTAATAATATGTTATATGTATGTTTTTACTAGCTTAGAAACAAAATTTAAAGAATTGACTTCATAGTATAACCTAAAATTCCTTATAAATTATTACAAATTAATCGGTAGATGACCACATGTGTAATTATTTAAGGTATATTATGTTCAAGTCATAGGTTTTGCTCATCATTTGATACAAATATTTTGTTTAAATTACATTTGATTAAACCAGTAACAACCAATCATTATTGCTAGAAAACAACATAATATATCATTAGAAATTATCCCATGCAATATAAAATCCGCTTATTTATAATGTTATTAATTAATTTTCTTGATGATTTCGGTAATTATATTTTGACATAGCAAAAAATTTCTTGGATGTTTTAAAGGGTAATAATGCGTTTGAGCTTTTTCTTCTTCATTGCTCAAATATTTGTATTTCATTCCTTTGATTATTTTTCTGGTCATTATTTATTTACTGCAATGAAAATGTAATTAAAATACTAATATATAAAAGTAATGATCTTGTGTTTTTTAAGGACTGTCACGATCCTGACACTATATACCCATGAGCTATCAATGACTGAAGAATTCGTCTTGGGATATTATTATTATTATAATATTCAGACAGCCTAATGTACTTATTGAGTTTAACAATTTGTCGGAGGTCAACTTGATCCATTCAGTCAATGGTTCGTCAAGAAAGTTATAAGCACGTAACAAGAATTATAAAATTTAGTGCTGCCATCTCAGGTATATTAGGTGTTTTAAACAGTCAGAGAAAATATATTGTATATCTTGTTTAAATTAAATGCTCACATGAAACTTTAAATATTAAATCCATACATTATGAACGAAACCTACCTCATGTCAGAATGTTTCGAAAAAAAATCCCCATTTTACTTTATTTTGCTCAGAGCCATAAGATCCATAGCAAAAAATACGGGTACGGTTACCTCGATCTCCTACCTGAGCTAGAAACAAAGAGAAACAACACTTCAACACGGCCATCGTGTTAACATTCCTCACAAACCTCTCTATTATTGTACTTATTATAGAAGAAGAATAAAAAAAGTATTCGTCATGCAGAGTGCTCCTGCCTTGTTCTTATTATTGTTATTGTTTACATTGATTCATCATTGCTTGGGATCAAATTTCTCGAATGGGAGTGGACGGGTGGCATGATTCCAGTCATTATATTTGCCCCGTCTCGTCTCATCCTCCTCCTCAATGATCGGAGGAGGAGACGAGACGTTTGGGAGCTCCTTCATCAATGTGGTCGCTCCTAGCACTGACTCGGCTCATGAATATGTTCAACGGGACTCGCGGATCCAGATTGATCTATGGGACTGACTCGTTCTGGGATGGATGTGTTTATGGGAGATTCATCCATCTGTACGACCCGGGTTAGTACTTCAATGAACTTCTCGTCACAAAAGCTAGTTCTTAAGACCTCTTAAATATAAAATAATTAAATATATATATATATATACGTTGACTCTTTTAGTATTTTATGAGCGACCTGACGAGGAAGACAGTGAGGGCCTCGTCGTCTGGGACAAGCGATCTACATATCTGGGCAGCTCTGGCAAGACATAACTGATGAGAGCGTTTCGCGTCATAATTTCGGTGGGCCCGGAGTCCCTCGAAAATAAACGGACACTAAACATGCTTCAAAAACTCCCCTCCTCAGAGTACTTTAAACTCTGGAAGAGCCCCACGCAGTATTCCTTCAACAAGGAGGGAAATTGCCTCATCTGCATCCAAGGAGGAGCTGGACGTCAACAAAGTTCGGGGGATTAACAAGGCATACAAGGACATCTTCGTGCGCTTCTACTTCTGCTTCGCTCAAATCATCCTCTGTTCCACCATCAACGGTATCAAAAACACGATCAGTGCTGGGTCCTCATAATCTTGGTTCTTGGAAGGGTGTTCAGCCACGGAATAGTCCTGAACCTCCTCACATACATGTTCGTTGAGAAGCAGCGAAAAAAACGCGGAGTTCCTCGCGAATGCCATTAAACGCCTCGTTCTTAGTTTTCTCGATGGCGAGGAGTTGGCCCTCGTAGCTGCCGTGAACGGAGAGGCCACGGATCTTGGCGTCTCCATGTTACCCCTTTGGGCGTCGTCTTTACCTTGGACACTACCAATGACATGGAAAACTAATTATGAATTTATACCATCAATGTATAACGTTTATACCTCACATTTTAGAGTAAAAGTGATATTTATTAAATATCAAACATAGGTAGCATTTCTTTGTTAATTTATTTATTGTTAAATAAAATTATCATTTTTAATAATCAGTACTTGTCATTTTATTATGGGTCTAATAAGTTTTTATAGGTGTACAAAAAATTTAATTTGGGACTGATATTTTACATTCATGGAAGAAGTGGTATTCGTTGGGTTTAAAGATGTATCGCAATTTCAACATTTTGTAAGTTCAACTACTAAAAATAGAATATGTATTTCGACCTCAATTGGGGTAACATTGAACGGAGAGGCCACGGATCTTGGCGTCTCCATGTTACCCCTATTATGTTTTCAGTGGTTACCGTGAGCTATAAAATTAACCATAAACGATAGTGACAGCTGAAGCAATCGGTGAAAGAGCCTTAACCCTCATCGAAGGAAAAATCACCGCATCATTTCCATGGATATATCTCTATCTTTCACGGAATACATCCCATCCTCATTTTCGGGAAAATACTTCAACTCTCAACACATCCTTAAAGACGACTGACGTCAGAGCACTACGTCACTGAGCACATTACTCAAGGAGAATATATAAAGGTGTGTCACAACGAACTCTCTAAGGCAGGCAGGTTGGCGTTAGCTGACTCAGCTGTTGTATGACGTCATTGTTGAAATATGCATATTATTATTAGACATGGAAAAAAAGTGAAGGATATTTTGGGCGTGTGAAAGGGAGAATGTTTGAATGGCACAATTGACTTGAGGCTGTTCCTGGCACTCGCCACTCACACATCACTCCACAACAAAGCAATTCCTTTGAGAAATTGATTTTGTAAATATCAAGATACATAGAGATAAGGTATATCAGACAGAAGGAGTTCAGCCTGCTAGGACAGAATGGTGATTTTGACGTCACAGATATACTCTTATGTTATAAATTTTGATAAGAATTACTAAATAAACTCATATTTTTACTTAGTATTTATTTTGAAAAACACTAATATAAAACATAGGTCGTAGAAAATTCATAGGATCTTATTTTAATGCAAACATATTTTATGTTTAGAATTACTTAATTACAGGCAGGAATTGACATAAATGCAACGCAACCTCGTTAAATCATATAAATCATGAAGAATATTTCGGGATAACATTGACATTTCTTGTAATATTTGGGTCCCTTTCTAAAGATATTCTTGGAAATTTTTAAAATAAAATATTAAATTTTATATCAATTTGGACAAATTCTTCAAAGTATGGTCTCAAGACTTTTTTGGAGACTCATTCAAGCCAGGGAGATAAATAATTCAAATTGATGAAATAATACACATGAATTATAAATGGAAACTAGAGGCATATATACACTCAGAGAGTGCAAACCTCCGCCGTCATGAGCCTTCCGAGGCGGATTTTTCACGACTGGGGAGGCGTAGAGAGACGGGGGAGGGTTCCCCTAGACGGAAATTTCGAGAGGAAGACGCTCCCGGCACCCAATTTCACAGCACAGCGACATCTATTGGCAGAGTAGGCTAACTTGAAAAATTTAGTAGTATTTAGCTCATTTGGCGCCTTAATTCTGCACTCAGGGATGCCAAAATTTAATCACTTCTTTCTTTTGGCACTTCCAACAACTCCACAAAATTTCATCCAAATCCGTTCAGTACTTTTGAGTTATCCTGCTGACAAACCAACAAACTAACAAACCCACAAACGCCAGTGAAAAATATATACACTCAGAGAGTGCAAACCTCCGCCGTCATGAGCCTTCCGAGGCGGATTTTTCACGACTGGGGAGGCGTAGAGAGACGGGGGAGGGTTCCCCTAGACGGAAATTCCGAGAGGAAGACGCTCCCGGCACCCAATTTCACAGCACAGCGACATCTATTGGCAGAGTAGGCTAACTTGAAAAATTTAGTAGTATTTAGCTCATTTGGCGCCTTAATTCTGCATTCAGAGATGCCAAAATTTAATCACTTCTTCCTTTTGACACTTTCAACAACTCCACAAAATTTCATCCAAATCCGTTCAGTACTTTTGAGTTATCCTGCTGACAAACCAACAAACTAACAAACCAACAACGCCAGTGAAAACAATACCTCCTCGGCGGAGGTAACAATACCTGCTTCGGCGGAGGTAATAAGTTTAATATATTCTAGACATTATATTTATCTAAAAATAATATATATAATTAATATTTAAATGAATTGAATATTTTCTTTAAATTACGTGAGGAGGGCATATTTTTATTTTTGAAATCGAAAATTTGGTTCTTCAGTTCCTTTATTATAATGAATGTCCTTAATCTGGCAAACTTCACTATAATATCCGAAGGGAGCTTCATATAAACGTCTTCGTAATTATATTTTTGAAGGACATCAATGAGCTTTTTTATCACATTTGCGTCACTTCTTATGCCATATTCTCCTTGAAATTGATTGAAGAGGGTATCCAGTTTCTTGATAGCTTGGACAAATTCTTCTGAGGGTTGTCTTAAGTCACATGCATGAATGTAGAATAAATATTGATTGCAATGTGAATTAATTATGAATTTCACGCCATATAGGACATTATATTTAATTTTTGAAATGACCAAGTGCGTTGGTCATCTCCTTTGATAATAAACAACACATTAAAATGAAAGAAAAATAAATATTTCATTCAACAGGGGCTATTTTGTGTGATTGTTTGATGAAGGACTGAATGAATAAAAGTTTATCCTATCCCGAAATATTCTTCATGATTTATATGATTTAACGAGGTTGCGTTGCATTTATGTCAATTCCTGCCTGTAATTAAGTAATTCTAAGGATAAATATGTTTGCATTAAAATAAGATCCTA
This sequence comes from Caligus rogercresseyi, assembly GCA_013387185.1. NCBI lineage: Eukaryota > Metazoa > Arthropoda > Copepoda > Siphonostomatoida > Caligidae > Caligus > Caligus rogercresseyi. The sequence goes on from CP045904.1 coordinate 17,109,897, forward strand.
TGAATTTTCTACGATCTATGTTTATATTAGTGTTTTTCAAAATAAATACTAAGTAAAAATAAGAGTTTATTTAGTAATTCTTATCAAAATTTATAACATAAGAGTATATCTGTGACGTCAAAATCACCATTCTGTCCTAGCAGGCTGAACTCCTTCTGTCTGATATACCATAGAATACTAGACGTACCAGGAAAGGAAGATTAAAAAACACACGCCTAATTTTCAACAGCATGCGGGCTTCATTTTTAGTATTGCTTAGTCATCACATCGTGTATACGTGCTTGATCTTGCTCCAATAGACAATCATGGTGAACATGTGTTGCGCCCCTGGATGCAAGCAGGGATACAAGAGCACCCCAAAAGATCCTTCGGTGACTTTTCACACGTTCCCCAAGAAGGACTCCATCCTTTCGGAGTGGATCAAAGCCATTCCTAGGGATACATCTAATTAGACACCAACATCGAGTTCAAGAATATGTAGTCTCCATTTCCTTCATTCGGACTTCGTAACAGCTTCTGAGGATCCTACTCAAAATATAAGGAGAACCCTCCAAAAAAGTGTCCTCATCAATGAGAGACAAGAGGCTCTCCGTAAAGAACTCTCCATGAAGGAATCCGTCAAGACTGCCCAGGAACTTTATCATAAGTTGACATCAGAGACTTTGCCTTCGGGATTCACTCTACTTCAACTTCCAAAGGTGTCACTTGTGAAGATGGTTTCAACAGAGAACGGAATGGACATTTCTTTAAGTTTGGAAGTTGATGAAGATCTATCCTTTCAAATGTATCACCGTCACTCCCTTCTGGAAAAGAGCTTAGTATCCCACTGTATGACGTCGATTAAAAAGATCCGTTCAATCACTGAGGCTCTTAATATAGCTGCTTATTTGGGGTCGAGGGATCAACTTCCGGACAAAAAATGTTCGAAGATATTCGTGCTCGGCTTGAGAGATACATAAACTCGGCTGAATTAGAAGAAGTTCATTATTCAAAGCTCTCATTCATTTTTGAGCAAATGAATCTTCTTTTCAAACCGCGAAATGGAAGAAGATATTCTCCTGGACTCCTTTCTTCTTGTTTGATGTGGCAAAATATCAATTCCGGCCTCTATGAACAACTTCATTCCTCTAATGCAATGTCGCTTCCCTCTCCAAGATACCTGAGATCAATTGCATGCTCTGTTACTGTGGAAGCAGGACTATCATCATCGACAATCCGATACCTCCAATCACGAATCCAAGACCTTTGCACAAGAGAAAAAAACGTCACATTGATCATTGATGAAGTTTACTCTGCTCAACGAATTGAATTCGTCAGAGGAAAGTTTCTGGGCAACGAAATAATCAGGCCACGAAGACCGTTCTCACATTTATGATCAAATCGGCTGGTGGGAAATACATGGACGTCGTCGCACTAGTTTCAGTAGTGAAATTAACAGCTGAACTATTATTTAATCAGTATACACGGATCATGAAAACCCTTTGGGAAATCGACTTCACCGTCGTGGCCTTGTCTGTTGATAATCACACCGTAAATAGAAGATTTTACACCCAATTTCTATGTGAAGATAATCTACAGACATGGATTCCTCATCCCCACGACAGTTCCAAACGCGTTCATCTCCTCATCGATTCAGTCCACAATTTCAAAAATATTTACAACTGCTTCCAAAGGAAAGACTACCTAGAATGCCCTAATATCTTCTTCCCGGACTCACCCCTCTTCGTCCAAACTTCGCTCACATTCGAGAAGTTCACAAGATTGAATCCACATTCAAAGTGAGATTAGCTCATAAGCTATCGCTCAAAGTGCTTAACCCAACATCTATAGAGAAGACTAATGTTAAATTAGCGGATGCTACATTCCATGAATCCACCATCGGCGCTCTGAAGTTCTACTCACAGGATAAGCCTGCATTCTTGGAGACGGCAGAGTTTGCTGAATTTGTGAGGAATTATTGGAATGTTGTCAACATCAAAACGCCGCAAGTTGGACTTTTCAAGAGGGATGAGATAAGGAGGCCAATCTCAAAAGAAAATAGCATGGCTATTGGATTTCTTAGAGAATTCGCTTTTTTTTGGAGGAATGGCAAAAGAATGGTCTTCGGGTCTTACGGATAAAACTTTTTTGGCAACAGCCAATGTGAAAAAGGGCATAAATGGGGTGGTCATCTTAAAAAAATATGTCAAATAATTTTCAATGTTTCCAGTAAAAATTTGGTTGCTCAATTAAACGACGAGATTCATGATCAAAGTCGCAAAAGAGCAGCCAATAAATTGAATCTTAAGGAAAGAAAGATTGCTAAGCTTCTTTCAAAAGCTTAATTATTTTATTGAACTCTTTTTTGGTGTCCTTTTTATATGTTTGTACTAATGTATTAATAAACTATTATTCATATTTGTTCCCGACTCATTTATTTCATTTACATATAAATTTAACCTTCATCAAAGCATTAGAACAGTTCAATTTCTTATAATATTTAACATATGTGACGTGAGAACACTATTGAATACAGGATTTTTTTTGTGAAAATGAGATGGACCAATAATAGTATTCTTCATTTACTCTTCTCCATTTTGTATTAGAATTTTTTTGCAATTAGGCCTCTGATTGATCCGATATTTAAGGATTAATTATCGATGAAGAAGCTAATCAATGAAAAATGGCTAGGAATATTGGTATCTTCTTGCGGGTTCTTGTGTTTTTAACCATCATATTACGTTGTTCATAGTTAATGTACGTTTTCTTATATTAAAATAGAGTAGGCAGTAGTCTCCCTTTTTACAGCTGATTCGCTTCAATAGCAGAGAAACAGCGGGACTCATGATAAGTAGAGATAGAAAAGTGAGGAATACTTTGGGCGTGTGAAAGGGAGAATGTTTGAATGGACCATTCGACATCAAGATACATAGAGATAAGGTATATCAGACAGAAGGAGTTCAGCCTGCTAGGACAGAATGGTGATTTTGACGTCACAGATATACTCTTATGTTATAATTTTTATAAGAATTACTAAATAACTCATATTTTTACTTAGTATTTATTTTGAAAAACACTAATATAAAACATAGATCGTAGAAATTAATAGGAACTTATTTAATGAAAACATATTTTATCTTTAGAATTACTTAATTAGAGGCAGGAATTGACATAAATTCAACGCAACCTCGTAAATCATATAAATCATGAAGAATATTTCGGGATACTTTATGAAGGATAACATTGACTTTCCTTGTAATATTTGGGTCCCTTTCTTAAGATATTTTTTTTTTGAAATTTTTAAATAAAATATTCAATTTATATTAATTTGAACAAATTCTTTAAAGTTTGGTCTCAAGACTTTTTTTGAGACTCATTCAAGCCAGGGAGATAAAGAATTCAAATTGATGAAATAATACACATGAATTAGAAATGGAACTAGAGGCATATATACACTCAGAGAGTGTGTACCTCCGCCGATCCCCACAGCATTCCCATTCAAACATTCTCCCTTTCACACGCCCGATTTTCTATCTAATCATTGTTTCCTCTCTGTTAGCTCATTTTGCATATTAAAAAAGCACTCAGAGACGGGAAGAGAAGAAGTTTAAGCTACGTCACTGGGTTAACATAGTCCTGAGCTGATATATGAACAATAATACGTCAATGAATATTTTTTTAGCGTTTGTTCTTTCCTACTCCCTGAATAGAGACCCCATTTCATTATTATTAGTAGTAGTATTTGCTCATTTTGCATATTAAAAAAGCACTTAGAGATGCCAAAATTTAATCACTTCTTTCTTTGGCACTTCCAACAACTCCACAAATTTCATCCAAATCCGTTCAGTACTTTTTGAGTTATCCTGCTGACAAAAAACCAACAAACAAACGCCAGTGACAATACTGGCGGAGGTAAATATATACACTCAAGTGCAAACTCATGACATTCCGAGGCGGATTTTTTCAGACTGAGGCGTAGAACGGGGGAACGTACCTCCTTTTACGGCGCGACAATCTATTGGCAGTAGTAGGCTAACTTGAAAATTTAGTAGTATTTAGCTCATTTGCGCCTATCTGCATTCAGAGATGCCAAAATTTATATTCTACTTCCATTTTCATCCAAATCCGTTCAGTACTTTTGAGTATGCTGATAACAACCAACAAACGCCAGTGAATACCTCCTCGGCGGAGTATAAGTTTAATATATTCTAGACATTATTTATATTAAAAAAATATATATGATTCATATTTAATGAATTGAATATTTTCGTTAAATTACGTGAGGAGGGCATATTTTTATTTTTGAAATCGAAAATTTTGTTCTTCAGTGCCTTTATTATAATGAATGTCCTTAATATAGCAAACTTTACTATAATATCCGAAGGGAGCTTCATATAAACGCTTCGTAATTATATTTTTGAAGGACATCAATGAGCTTTTTATCACATTTGCGTCCCTTCTTATGCCATATTCTCCGTGAAATTGATTGAAGAGGGTATCCAGTTTCTTGATAGCTTGGACAAATTCTTCTGAGGGTTGTCTTAAGCCACATTCATGAATGTAGAATAAATATTGATTGCAATGTGAATTAATTATGAATTTCACGCTATATAGGACATTATATTTAATTTTTGAAATGGCCAAGTGCGTTGGTCACCTCCTTTGATAATAAACAACACATTAAAATGAAAGAAAAATAAATATTTCATTCAACAGTGGCTATGTGTGTGATTGTTTGATGAAGGACTGAATGAATAAAAGTTATCCTATCCCGAAATATTCCTCATGATTTATATGATTTAACGAGGTTGCGTTGAATTTATGTCAATTCCTGCCTCTAATTAAGTAATTCTAAAGATAAAATATGTTTCATTAAAATAAGGTCCTATTAATTTTCTACGATCTATGTTTTATATTAGTGTTTTTCAAATAAATACTAAGTAAAAACATGAGTTTATTTGTAATTCTTATCAAAATTTATAACATAAGAGTATATCTGTGACGTCAAAATCATCATTCTGTCCTAGCAGGCTGAACTCCTTCTGTCTGATATACCTTATCTCTATGTATCTTGTTCAAACATGATATAAGTCTGACAGCTATAGAGCTATTTTCACAGGAACAAATTTAACATGCCTTATATACACATTAGTGTTGTCCATCGGGCGCGATTTTCGAGCCCGAGCCCGCCCGAAAGACTAATAATTGAGCCGGCCCGACCCCGACCCGAGACAGAGTCCGATTAGTTTGATAAGCGCCCGACTTGCGCCCGCCCGACCATTGGGAAAATATATTGATAGAAGAAAGAAATTCAATTCAACAGATCTGAGAAAAAGTGAGGACGTTTTTTTTAGAAAGAGGTCTGAGGAAAAAAGTGAAGTCGTTTCTTTTAGAAAGAGGTCATTAAAAAAAAAAAAAAAAAAAAAAAAGGCCGCCCGCATAGCCCGCCCGACTTTCATATTTTATGCGCCCGAGCCGCCCGTCCGCCGCCCGATGGACAAACACTAATACAATGCATAAACATGAGGGGGGGGGGGGGGAGAGTCAAGAGTGACGTCACCATCAACAATCATCAAATAATAGAGCCTCCACTGATCATAGTTGGGAATCTATTTTTTGGGTGCCATAAAAGCATTCTGACTAGACTTCAAACTTGTTGGAGATTCCTAGATCCCTCCTCCAACCCTCTTTCTATCTTCCCGGGGCGAATGAGACGGTCTTGACTCCGGGATAAATGCCTTGGACACCAAGAAACGAGTCTCCTCCCTCCCAGTAAGACACATTCCCCTCACCTCGACTTCGTGAATGAATGGAGTCCTACCCCTCCCTCGTCTTCGTCAGTCAAAGGAGTTCCTTCCCTCATCTTCGTTAGATAGCTCCCTGTCCCTCCTCTTCGTGAATGGAGTCCTGCCCCTCGTCTTCATGAATGAAGCCCAATTATATTCATTAATCCTATCAATTTTATTCCTTAAAAAATTTTATGATAAGAAAGAATTTATATACCAAATTTGTAATAAAAAATTCTGAAACAATATGAAAAAGAGTATATGATTTAGCAGAGAAAGTTTTTTTGACTCTTACTTGATGAGGAATGGGTTTGTTTGTATTTGATTAAGAGAAAACCATTGGAGGTCATGATTAATCTGGTGCATCATCTTCTTCCACCCTAAACTTTCTAAGAGAACACAATTTCAAACGCTTCTCCGAACTTCGTTCTGCTCTTTGCCAATCCGCATTCGATGCTCGAAATGTACTTGACTCCCAAGCAGGAACGGAGTGGGAAGAATTTATCCACCGGGACAATTATGCCCTCACCGGCCTTATACAGGCCCCAATATGCCATTGGGAGACTGTCGTATGGTTGATTTCTTATTGGAAAAGCATGGTTTATCGAAGGAACGGAAGGAATACCTCATGAAGAATGTTGTTCCCCTAATATCTTCTGGAACCAAGAAACAGCTTTTCATCAATTCTATTGCCAGTGTAGATGAGTCGATCAGTCAAGAACATCAGACCAACAGTAAAACAAAAGAAAATGATAGTTTGATTGAAGGTAAATTCATAACTAACATAGCAATACATTATTCCAATCAATTATTTTTTTTAGTTGTAGATACTTCTGTGGAAGCTGACAAATCTTATGGTTCTTCTGAATCATTTAATGTGGCACTAGAATCAATACCCAACGAAGATTATAGTATGATTGAAGGTAAATTCATAACTAGCATAACAATAGTGTATTAAAATAAACTATTTCTTTAGTTGTAGATCATTTTGTAAGTGCTGTGGAGGCTGACATATCTTTGGTCCTTCTAACTCATCTAATGTGAGACTTGAATCAATAAACAATGAAGGCGATAGTTTGATCGAAGGTAAATTCATAACGGACATAGCATAAGTATTATAATCAATGCTTTTTTTGTAGATACTTCTGTAAGTCCTGTGGAAGCAGACGGAGCTTCTGGCCTTTCTGATTCGTTCAATGCGGACAAAGATGATTTTTTTTAGATGTTTTGAATGTAAAGGTTGCACTTTATACAAGCAACGTTTAATTAAGAAAGTAAGTAAATGTTATAAGTGCAAACATTGTCGTAATAAACATTTTAAAAAGCAATGCAAGAAATTCATTTGTTCTAAAGGTTCGACAATTCAGACAAAAAATTATTTATGAAAAATTATAAAATAACGTAAATTTATTAACATTGGACAAAAAATGTGTTATAATAAATGAATGGTTAAATCAAATGTTTTTTGGATTATGTTTGATCAAATGAAATAAACAAATATAACAAAATACGCACATATAGCTTATTATTAGGTTAAACCATGTATAGTCTGGCCCAGTAAAACTCAATATTTTCATCAAATTAATTTTAAAAAAAAAACACTTTAAAATTAAAAAATATCCCCTCCGGCTGCAATGACGTCGCAGCAGTGCTTGCAGAGCTTCTTGAGTTGGTCGAATAGCTCGTCTTCGCTAACCCTATTCATCGTCCGCTGCACAGCAGTAGTGGCTTCCTCATGCCCCCCAAAATCGTCATTACGGAGCAGATGCTTCAACTTCCGGAACAGGAATCGGTCAAAGAGGTTCAGATCTGGGCTGTAGGGGTTCTATTTGACCGGTTTCACGTCCCTTTGGGTAGAACCTCCCTTGTTTAAGCGGCAGCGTGAGGACGGGCGTTGTCCCATATCAGGAGACAATCCTTTTGGTGAATCCTGCGTTGAGGTTGATGAAGTGTTTCCCGGTCGTCTTCAGGTTCTCTCTAATGGTCTTCCAGTCGGCTGTGGTCCCTCTCGAGAGATAGTGCCTCAATGGAGACTCGCTTCAAGTTGCAGCTGAACCCCATCAGAATAATCGTCTTCCTCGTCGTCAGCTTCACACGGGGGGGTTGAGATCCGAGCCCCATGGGATCCATCCAGACATGCCTCCGCTCCGCCGAGTCCAAGTGGAACCAGGACTCGTGGATTCGGAGGCATTTCCGTTGTGCCGGAGGACGACGAGGATGGGATCACCGGGGAGTATGAATCCTGGAGGGGGAAGAAGTCCTCGTCTCCGAGCGCCAAGCCCTCCATCGCGAGCGGCACGTCCTTTTTTGCGAGCGCAAACTCTTCCTTTGTGAGCGGCACGTCCACTTCCACGAGATGAAGGATGTACTGGATTCGACTGGATGGAATCTCTGCATAGCAACACACAATCAATTCGACAAAATACAATCCACGATTGGATTCCGAATTGTCTATCCAAGTTGATTTGAAGTACATGAGAATAACTAATTAATAATGATGTATTAATAAGAGATCCATTTATTGTTTTGAATTTAGATCACCCTTTTTTTCTCTCTCTCTCTCTCTCTTCAAAGCATAATTGTAGCCATTGTTTTGTTGGAGCATGTGATTGGTGGAGCATATCGATGCGCAGGGACACCAACATAAATATTTTGTAATGATTTCACGAAAAAATTACGGCCGTCCATCTTTGGAAGGATATTGCGCCTTGAAAAACCTTTGATTGTAATAAACAATCGAGATAAAACAAACTACAAACACCCAACTAATATGATCGAAAGTCCGTATTTTTGTTTTTTGTACATAGAACGTATAATTTCAAATCATAAAAATGGAAGCATCATCGTATGAAGTAAATATAGCCAAAAATACGTATAATAGTTTTTCTCCTTTTCTTATATTTCGTTCTGTATTCAAATAGTGTTCTCACCTCACATATATACGTCTATAAAAGAAGAATAAATGCCCGCATCATGTGCGCGTAAAATTATTCTTCCTTTCCATGTGTCTAGTATCTATGGATATACCCAAGGAGAATATAAAAATATAAAAATAAATAAACATATGACGTCAATGTTGAAAAAACTAAGTCAATAATAATAAAAAAAACACAACGTAAAGTTTCTTGTTCACTCACCTTCTTTATATTCTCCTTGACATTACTTCTTGTTTTTGTTTACAAACAAAGTGAAGAATAACAATCTCTCTGGATTCAAGCAAAGAGAATATGGGATTCAGGACTGTGGAAGAGAAGGTTCATCATTTTATGAACTTTTAAACGGCGGTTTATTGTTTAGCGATTACAAAACGTTGTGACTCCCTGCGTAACTCCTTAATCACCTGCAACGCTACTCCTTCCAAAGGAGAGTTCTCAATCGTGGAAGAGGCCGTAAATAGACTGATCAAAGTTAGGTATAAGGTGCATTCAGGCTATGACGCCCTTTCTGACCTTTGCTCACACGACAGTGAGACATACGAGGACAAATCCATTAAGATTTCAGAGAAGGTTGGCACCCTGATTAGGGAGGCGGACAGGGCCATCCCTCGAGGACAGGAAACCCTTGCGCATTCATCAACACAGGCAGCCGCTAAAAAGTAAATAAAACAGGAGCCAAGTCACGAAGATATTTGTCATTCGATTGAGGAAGATAACAGAAGATATAAAACCTCCTCTCCTTCATTCTGACGCCAAAATGACCGAATTCATCACTTGGAAAGATTCATTCCGGAGTTACTTTCAGCAGCGCACGCTCACCTAGTTCCTACGGACATTCAAAGGTCGCTTTTCCTCCGATTTTTTAAGACACGACCTTGCTTCTCTAATCAAGCCAAGCTTCAACGAGCACACTTATGTTTACGAGGAGGAGGGATCTCCAAAAAGAGCTATGGCGATCCTGAGTCCCACTTTGAGACATTGCACCCCATATTCAATAGGCGGTGTGATTTTTTAATTACGCTTTCCGCGAGGGAAGAAAGCCTCAGAATGGGAGGCAGAGCTGAAATATCGCACAATTGTCAATTTGAAACCTTTAATATTGAGCAAATATTCGTGTTTAGATGGTTTCAAGAGTGTCCAGATAAATAATTGCTCAAAGAAATCAGGAAAATCAACTCCCTCATCACTCGAGAAAAAAATATGCCTATTCATAAAAGACTATGAGGCTTCCCTCAGTCACATTGTTGTAGCTCCCGTAAGCACTTTTCTAATACGTGCCCTAAAAGAAATACAACTCAGTGCTGCTTTTGCCATCGTGTTGGACACAATGTACTTAAGTACTGTTGTGATAAAAAGAATTTCATTACAGCCAAAAGTCGACTGAACGTTTATATAATATTCATCCCCTCCGAGTTTAAATGGAAGACAAGAATGTACACTAGTGTTGTCCATCGGGCGCGATTTTCAAGCCCGAGACCGCCCGAAAGACTATAATTGAGCCCAGAGCCCGATTAGTAGTTGATATGCGCCCGACTTGCGCCCGCCCGACCATTGGGAAAAATATATTAATAGAAGAAAGAAATTCAATTCAACAGATTTTTTTAGAAAGAGGTCCGAGGGAAAAAAAAAGTGAAGACTGTTTGTTTTGAAAGACATTTAATTAAATATGTAAAAAATGAAAAAAGCCCGCCCGACTTTATAATTTTTGCGCCCGAGCCCGGCCCGTCGGGCGGGCGGGCGGGCGGGACGGGCATGCCCGCCCGATGGACAAAACTAATGTACACACAGGAGCTACATTGTCCATTGTTGCACTTGACGTTTTGGAGCGGTATGGAATTTTCCTTTACCTCTTCCCGAGAAATTTCATCCTCATCTTAAATATGGACGACCACACGATTGGCCAAGAAATTTGTGTTGATAAACTGTTCTAAAAACATTATCAAAGTTATTTTATCACTTATTTATTGTTCTGTTTTTTTCTTCGTTATATGTATATTGAGCGTTATTTCTTTTATTTTTGTCATTATTTTTATGTGTAAATTTTCTGTGTATATTAAATTAATTATATGTCACATCCCTTATATATATTGTAGATACAATCAGTTGACCAAGAATATATGTAAAGCTCACATGTTCGTGTTGTTGTCTCATCTTTCCCATCCCAATACTTCAACATCATAAATGATGACCTCTCTTTTGGAAGAAGAAATATGTTATTGAAATTCCCTATGTTTATGTCATAACACTATGAAGATTATAGATTAACAGAAATTGATATAAAAAGATGGATATATACTACATAATTGAATTAAATATTTGAATAATCATAAATAATACTTATTATAAATGGAATAATGAATTTCATTTGTAGATAAGATAGTATTTTAGCGATCATTCATGTAGTTTATACACGCAAAAATATAATCTTGGGATAGTTTATTATATAAACTATCCAAGATGATATTATGATTATAATCGACACAAGTATTTTAAAGGTTCATTTAAACACCATATATGAGAAAAACAACTCGTTAAAAAATAATCGATTTTTTATTTCGTTCATAAAAAGATTTGGTGTTAAGGAATCATTTTTTTGTGTGGCGTTGGGAAAGGGGGGGGGGGGGTGAGGTGCAAACTAAAAGAAAACGAACGAATCACTTATTGAAATGGCGGTTTATGACAGATTTGAAAGATTTATAAATTTAAACAATTAACTCATAAAAGACCCGTTATCATGCGGCCTTCAATGTAATTTGATATAGACATAGAAAGTGAGTGAAGTAAATTCATTTTTAAATATAATAGGACCATAAATATTTAATCTTAGTTTTGCTCTAATCGCAACCAGCGATTACAAAGTACAAAAAGTGTTTGCCCATTTATAAAATTTGTAATTAGTCATATGAGTTAAATGTTAAAGTACAGAGCATTTTAATTATCATTATTTTACCAAAAAAAATTGAGTAGACTTATATTATCCACACATCAAAGAACCGAACAATGATGAGTATTGTATTATATAAAGACATAATACATAGAGGTTAGAACTCATAAAAATGTATGTGAATTTAATTTGTCATTTTCTTCAAAAACTTAAAAGGGACAAAAAAGCACGACATACTCAGACAAGGGATCAACAAAAGGGAAATAAAAAGACATTTTATGGCAAAAAAGAACCGAAATCAGTAAATGGACAGTGTTTCAAACGACTTTGCAACAAATTAAGGCTAATTTGTCTTTTAAAATGGACTGTCTCAGGGCTCTCAAGTCTCACGCATTGGCGTGTGACACACGCATTTCCACCCGCTTACACGCCACACATTGTATTTCTCACGCAATTAAATTATCACGGTTCGTTCGTTGAAATTCTTTTCTAAAAAAAAACGTCATCACTTTTTTGGAAATTATTTTCTAAAAAAAAAGTCACCACTTTTTTCGGAAATTATTTTCTAAAAAAACGTCATCACTACTTTTTAAATATTTGAACGCTGGTTAAATCTCACTCTGAACTCACTTCAAAACTTGAGAGTCCTGTTGTCTACATTTTTAAATAATTTCTTCAATTATTTCCTCTTTGAAGGTTCGCACTTTTTATAAATTTTACTTAAAAACTATGTTATTATGACATAAAACTGCAAATAATAGAATTTGAAGGTTTAAACTAAACGATTTTTAATGAGTAACCTATTCATTCATGGAATAAATAAATCTCTTATCCATTCTACTTTGGATATAATTGTTGATCATCCATTTTAGAATAAAAAATTAAAGAAACATAATCTAATTGATTAGATTTTCCTTTTTGAATCTAAACAAAATAACCTGCAAAAGAGCAACCAATATCTCACACTATTTCAAAAGTGTTTTTCCACCAAAAGATAAATATATACAATGATATTAGGAAGAAGTTGCCTAATATAGAAACGGAAAATGATGACGCATGAAAAAATGGCCCAAAAAATATTTGTCCATATAAAAATATAGAAGGAAATAATATATCTAATATGCGCATATATTTTTTTATCATTATTAACTCAATTTATACGATGAATAGTAATAAACATGTGTAATAGTATTACTTAGTACTAATTGCTGTAATTAAAATATGGTTGGCGCGTAGAGTATTGCGTTCATTTAATGTCACAACAAATAACAGCACAAATGTTTGTATATAAAAATGTAAAATAGAAAAACAACATAGAATCATGGTTTCACGAAAGCAATTAGATTGTTAATTGTAAAAACTAAGCTTTCGAATAATGAATGTCGAATAAAATCTAGAACACGAGCTTTAAAATGATATATCTCTAAATTGCGAATTGTGTTTTTAATATCATGTCTGTTTTAAACGTTTGTTCTAAAAAAATATTATCCAAGAAGTTATATCTATGATGATGCTTGGTTTAGTTCTATCTACAGATATAATTCCATGATCAATTTGGTTCACAGCTGGTTTCCGACTTCTGTCGACGGATTACATAAATTTGATGCGTCATAATTCATTCCTTCGATTAAAAGGGCTGTTGGTAATCGTAAATATGTTATAGTAAATATGCTTTCCAGCAAGATTGGGTGCCTGCACATACCTTTATAGTCATTTAAGCCTTCAAATTTAAAAATGAGATTTTTTGGGGTACATAATATTTGGCCTACTCATAGCCTTGATTTACAACCATTTTTTATAAAAAATAATATAGGCTAATATGAGGAATTCTTAGAAAATAGTTTCTTCCTCTAGAGAAGTGTACGATGAAAAATGTTATTAATGCCACTTTTGAAATGAAAGATGTCAATATACGTTTTGATACAGTGTATATTAATATATCTGCTAATAAAACGGTTATATTGATAAATTTAATTAATATATATAAATCCGTTCAGTTGTTATCAGATGCTTTAGAGATCCATACCGCTTCTTACATAACAATATGCATGCGGATAGTTCCTACAAGGATTTTTTGTGGAGAAACGAAGTAACACGTTCCTCTGTCTTCTATGTTTTCTCGAAGAGGGATTTAATCGATGAAAATAATTCATGGTCGCATGTTGTAAGAGAGAGGACTAACATTCTTCTTTCAGGACAGGCTGTCACTATTCCTATAAAAAAGGAGGAAAATCATAATCGTTTCTTGTAACAAATACTAACAAATTACAGTGTTTACCTCAATTTATGAATTGTGTTGGGGTAAATACTACGTAACATGCGATTTTTATGTGTCATGGACAGGGTCATAATCCAAATAGTATCCATATCCGGATGTATTTTCAATCCCTGAAGGTATTCGAGTCCAATAAATCATTTTCTCTCGACATTTATTTTCTATTCATTCGATCTACTTCCAGTTACCTTTGAGTAGAGCTGGTATTCCAAGACGCAAGAAGATGTTCAAGATGTAAATAAACTACAATTTTCAAGAACTTTTCAGGGACTGAGATAATTTCAGAGAACAGATTCCATTCCAGACACGGGGATCGTCTTACAAATAAGTTTTGTGTGTGCCTTCACATTTTAGCACAATAGATGGATAAGTTCACTTCTTCCTATGGATCCATTACATATTCTTCCTCCACTGGAATCAATTTTTTGAGGATCTTTCAACCCACTTGCGGCTCCATTAAGAATCACTGATGATATTTGTAATTGACTACTATTTTGCTCGAATTACAATCTTGATGTAGACGTCAATGACAAAAGATTGTATTATCGTGCAGACCTACTTGTTTTTTTAATGCGGTGGCGAAACCTCCTTTACATCAATAAAGTAATTACGAATAATAATAATGAAATTAGGTCTCTATTTAGGGAGTAAGGAATAACAAATGTAAGAAAATGTCCATTGACGTTATATTGTTCTTTATCAAGTGAGGATTACGTCACTGGGTGTTCAAACTTCTTTCTCTTCCCGTCTTCCTCTTAATATTAACATTACATAAAACTAAACAAAATTTCTTATAAATATAAGAAATTAAAGCTCAAGTATATTATTCTTTGTTTACAGACCAAGATCATTATGCATCGTTGCATCATCCAAGTATCTGGCCGCCATATCATTATAAAATTATAGTAATGTGGTGGCAAAACTTGCAAGTTGGACCTCAAAATTATAAATAAGCACACTTCTTGTGGGCGTGAAGATCTCAAATGGCTTGATTAAACAGCAGAGGAATCACAAATACTTACTCTATTATTATTATTATTATAGTTCTTTAAATATATTAGAATATTCGTTTAGTTTGCTTTAAGACCATAATGGAGAAAAGAAAGGAGTTTTTAGCATCCAGTGATGTAATTCTTAATTGATGAATGAAAAGTATGACGTCAATGGCTGTATTCTTAGGTTTGCTCTCCTCATTCATTATTCACCAAACACACTTTCATTATAAGAATGTGGTTCTACGTATTCATCTAAATTTTAGTTATGTGTCTTAGAACTGTAAATGCAAATAGTAATAAGAATATAAAGGGTTAAAATATATATGGGCAGGAAAATATTTGATAAATACTAGTCAATTATTTCTTCGATTCCTAATGTAAGCATTTTGTCTTAAGACAGTTTCAACCAAGTGACCATAGTTTAAAAAAATGTACAAATGCCGATACACGTCATTATATTGCAATATGGCAGAATATTATGATCTGTATATTGAAATAAATGAACCCAAATATACAATCTGATTATTTTCTTTAAAACTCACATCAAATGTTTTATTTAGTTATAACCTAAAAAAGGACTTTTAAATCCATTAGCCTGCATATAAATGGAATTTATTATGGTCAAAATTTGACGTTGGATTGACCTATTAGATAGTTTTGGGTTGCACGGTCTTAAATTGTTTAAATTCACTAAAAATGGACGTTACATAGTGTTCTATTTCTCAATTAGTTTTGATCGCTGACGGCTACAATCATTAAAGTCTCATTTTTTTGCATTACTATAAATATTGGATGGCATTTTTTTTGCTGATCGCTAACAAGCCTGATTATGCTTATATGGTAGTTATCTCTTACTCTTCTACAAAAATATATTTTATTAATATGTCTGTTTGAACGTCTTATCGTCAGAATGGGGATCCATTATCGTTGTATAATAAAAGCTTTCATTTTCAGCTATGTGAGACAAGAACTCTTAATCTAATTTATATCAATGCTAAAATGATAATACATAAATTCAGTTAAAGCATTTATAAATGTCACTAAGACTTATTAAAAAAGACACTAAGTGTTCTTGAGGATGATATTTCATGGTTCTAGGGCAATCACCCCCCAGACAATCACCCCCCGGACTAGCACCCCCCGACAATCACCCCCTGGACTAGCACCCCCGTGCCAATCACCCCCCGGACATTTACCCCCGTTAGTAAATTTATTATCTCTAAAGTCCACTTATGAAGTTACTATGTTTTCTAGTATTAACAAAGATGACGTCACTGGTTAGTATGCAGTCCAGTCCTTTAGAATTGGAATCTGTATAAATTAAACGTGCATAAATTTGCAAATTTCGTGTCTTAGACCTTATATATGGGAAATTTTGTACACTAGACAATCCATACAGTTTGTAACCTATCAACTCAAGATATATTATTTATCTCATGTAGGTCCTAAGCTATTTTCTAAGATTTCATCAAGGAACACTTGTCCTAAATCGAAGACTATGATCAAAAACATACACTCAAATAAGTTGACATATAAATTTTATTCTCAATTTATATATCATTTCTTTCCAAACCCGAAACCGGCATTTTTTAAAGATAATTAAGTCCCCTTTAGTTTCGCAAGGCAGCGGAAAAGGAGATCAGAAAGTGGTTTACCAGTGACGTCACCTTTGTTAATAGCTGGAAAACATAGTTAACTTCATAAGTGGACTTAAGAGATATAAATATTAATAACGGGGGGTAAATGTCCGGCGGGGGATTGTCTGGGGGGTGCTAGTCCG
>CP045904.1:17126631-17158583 GCA_013387185.1 Caligus rogercresseyi
TAGGTAGCATTTCTAAATATCGAACTTTTGGTCATTTGTGCACGATTTACGCGTACACCCTGTATATTAAACCAAGTTTAATACGGCTGAAGGTGGGTGTATATCTAATAATGAGAACCAATAGCTGTTTTAACATAATATTCTTGTTCAGTGACTTGGATTTAGTACAATAAGCTCAATTGAGCCCCAGAAGCATTTGGTTGTTGTCCATGTATTTGAAAAACGAAATTTCTCTCAAATACGTATAAAAAATTCAATCATTATGAATTTTTGACAAAATTATTTAAATCACATAACAATCAACAGTATGCTATATTGAACTTCTCAATGCATATCCCTGTTAGTAGTGCTATGTGGTTTCCAATTTATTTGGTCCGGTCTCAGTCCAGTCCTCGGATCCAGGAATATTTCCTTAGGACTGTCGGACCTTAGGTTGGTCCTTAACAGGGACGGCGTGGCCACCGGGAGTACCGGGATTATTCCCGGTGGGCCTCTGGCCTCAAAGAAGAAACCAAAAACAGGGTTTTTGTATATCTCTGGACGACGTGTTGTTATTTTTCTGTGATAGAAAAAAATAATTTAACAGGTCTTAGGGATCTAACAAGTGAAGTGACATATCATCGGATCGGTAACGACTCCGTGATCACCCTTGATTGGAAATACTTCACAACCGTGAGACAGGGAGCAGCTTTTCGCTGTTTTTTTGTGCCTGGATCCCCCAGTAAAGAGCGTTGCCTTGACGTCATTGTTCTTGACAGGGTGAGTGATGTCTCCTCCCTTTAAAGCAGGGGCGTAGACAACGGGGGAGGATGAGGGGGATGGCATGTACATCATCCCCCCCAGGTTTTGGGGAATGATATTTGCTTACTTAATAAGTCATAATGATGATAATCATAGTAATAATAATAATGATACAATTATATATTAATAATTATAATAATTATGATGATGATAATAATAATCCTCATCATTATTGTAATTGTGTTTATTGACTATTAGCCGCATTCACACGTGAAAGCCAATTCAAGACGGTAAAGAAAAGAAAATCTTACAAGTATTTTGTGGGTTATCTTGTGGTTTGGAAACCACAAGATAACCACAAGATTAATCGCGCATATTTTGCAGTGCGCGCAATCTCGTAGTGTGGAAAACCAAAAGATAACCACGAGTTTTTTGCGTGTTCAAATGGGGCAAACCACAAGATTGGCTTTTAACGTGTGAAAGAAGCTATTGAAAATCAGGGATGCGGATTACGAGCGTACGCCGTGTTATGTGCGCATTACGTGCTGGGAGGAGAAGGAACGCGCTAAGGCAGTGTTAGCTAGAAAAACAAAAGCACGTGGTGAGTCCGCTCAGCAGGAGGCCTTGTCTTCCTTAACTTTTTAAGGGGGAATATATGTGAGTGTGTCACGTACATAATTCACAGCGTGATATTGATTTTAGGATTCTAGGAGGGCTCATAATAAGAAGTTGAAAAATCAAAGATCACTTCTTTTTTCAAGCACAATGAGAAAGAAGAACATGATGACGAACAGCCGTCTACATCAAATCGGATGATGTCGGAGATAGGCTGTTTTTTCCTTAAGTTCAACCAGAAGAAAGTGCCGTTGAGGGTGATGGAGCATCTGAGGCGAAAGATGATGATGAATGATGCCGGTTTTGACGACTGGGTTAGCCCCAATCACCCCCCTACTTCTTCCATTCCCGTAGTAGAAACTAAAACGCAGAGAAATTCTGTTTCAAGCCAACTAGTACCAAAGCTACCCCTGGATCCATTACGAACCCTCCCTGAAACGGGTACTGTGTTTCTACTGTGCACAGGCAGGAAAAACGCGGACTCTTGAAATTGGCCAAGAACAAAGCACCAGCATTTGTTTCAGTCGGCTTTTGTAACTGGAAAAAAGGCATCACCCAGATTTGAGAGCCACCAGGCTTCAAATTGTCACAGAGTCGCAAAGGCAGCGATTTCCTGAAACTGAGGCAAAAATCGATGTCAAAATGGACGCCAACCGCCGTCAACAGCAGGAAACAGCTCAACGAGCACTGAGGAAGGTCTTCAAGAGCTTGCAATTCCTTCTTGCGACAGGGTCTGTCATTTAGAGGCCACACAGCTGAGGAGGGAGGGAAATTCCACAGTTGCTGAACGTCTTCCGCGATGATGATGAAGGACCTTGACAGATATCTCAAGCGGTCCATCAGCTTCACATCTCCACAGGGCAAGAAGAGATGATCCAGATGTTCGGTGCAGACATAGTAAGAACACTTGCGGCACAGATTGCGAAAGATGGACCGTTCGGAGTAATGGTTGATGGGACACAGGACATCACTGGAATCGAACAAGAAGCTATCTTTCCGCACTCCTTGACAAGACGCTTGTAGGGATATGTTGTCACTTCGTCCCTCATAGCGTGGCAGCCAGTCATCCCCCCCAGGTGTACGAACCTGTCTACGCCACTGCTTTAAAGAACTGCCTGATAGAGGCGATAAGCCGGTCATTACAGGACGAGAAGGTATGAATGAAATACCCTTGTCTGAAACTCCCACATGTCAAGAAAGGAAAACTTGTCCTCTCGTTGATGAAAGAAAAAGAGAAGAAAATAAAATAAAATCCTTAACTCCATGCAGCCCAAAAGGGGCAAAGGAATTAAGTTTTAAAAGAATATTGTCCCCTGAAACAAAGGAGTCCTGTAGTTCTACTGAGAACAAACGCAAGAAGGAGTCTGGGCCTAATAATGACCCGGAATCAAAGCTGATGAAGGAAAATAAGAAACCACAAAAACCCTTATATTGTGAGGTTGTGAAGCAGCCTGAAATGGGCAAAACTAAACAAGTAAAATCTGAATGGAAGTCTCTTCAGCTATATATAACTCGCAGAGACAATAATGAAAGAATTAAAAAAAGTCAAATCAGCCCTGATGCTTGAGCAACTATAGCAATAGATGCTTTCAAATTAGACCTAAATGAAGTAGAAACATTCTGCTGGGATACCCCCATCGGCCCAAAATAATATTTAAGAGGAAAAGCTTCCCTCAGAATTCAGTGAAGAAATAAATTTCCCTCAGGACATTGATTAGGTGGATCAAAGTGGGGATTTGTATGGAGCCACAGTTGACTGTAGACAATTTACTCTGTCAAGAAGTGGTACTTACTCTTTTGACATAAAAATATTGAAGGCTCGCCCTGACTTAGAAAAAATTGACATTGAAAATACATTAAAGCCACTAGTGAAAGAAGTGATCCATATTACTGAAGCACCGAAATCTGCAGAAGAAATTTTTTTATGGAAAAAGTCAGCTATCGGTAAAAAGTTCCTCATTTATAGAAGCCATGGGAACAGACTACAATGTCAAATTAAATGGAAATCCAAAAAATATTCCCGTCTTCTTACCTGTTAATGGTAGAATATTTCAAGTGGAGCAGCCTCGACGCCAAAAACAATGTTCTAATTGCTTTAGATTTGGCCATGGAAAAACAAGGTGTGAATATCCAAGGAAAGGCCCAAATGCGTACACCACGATGGATGAGTAAACAGTTGGAAAACATTAAGTTGGAAAGATTAGCTTTCTGTCTGAAATTTCAAAGGACGGAATAAATGAGAGACCGGAAATCATAATAGCAGATGATAATAGAAGTGAAAAAGATGAGCTGAATGAAGCAAGCCAAGAATGTGAAGAAATGGAAGACCCTCAAAAATCAAACCAAGAGCCTGAACAAAAAGAAGCCCCCAGAAGTCAAGCCACTATGACGAAAATAAAGACAAACCTGAAGATTCCTCCAATCGTAAAGGTTTAAATATGCGAAAGGAAGAAAAATATATAAAAGGAAGTCATTCAAAGGAAAAAAAACGAATTCGAACTCCAACCTCAAAGCCCCTAGACTGAGGAATTGATAAGTGTTTTTTGAGGAAACTTAAACGGAGTCTCGGATTTTAAAAAGAAAAAAGATCCATGATAAGTGTTTTTTCAGAAACTAAACGGAGTCTCGGATTTAAAAAGAAAAAAAGATTTTATAAGCACCTAAAACTGATAGACTTTCCGGATGTAGTACTTGTCCAGGACCTTAGAATTATTGACGTATGTGACTTAGGGATATTCGAAGACACATATAATATTCATCTATGTCCTGCTGTAAAGGGAGTAAGTCACCATGCATAGGGTTGTGCTGTTTTTATTTAAAAAAAATTATAGTCAAACAGTTAATTTATTGGACAATGGGAACGGAGTTTTGGTAAAAACAACTTTGGAAAACACGGCATATTCATCGGCAGCATTTATGCACCTTCCTACTCAAAGGAATTCTTTGACCGGACAATCAAAAATCTTTTGTGCTCAATTGATAGTTTGGCTGAAATATCATTGGGGGGGGGGGGGGGATTTCAATGTGGTGAGAAATCATCACATCGACACAAAAGGCTATGGCCAAAAATATAAAAATGCAAAGGCCTCGGAAAATGGATCGACCGCCATGCTTTGTCTGATCTGGCTCTTCAAACCGGCGAAGCAAAGCATACATTTACGGTCAAGAAGGACAAAAAAATAATATCCTCAAGGCTGGATATATTTTTGTATCTAATAATCTTGCAGGAAGAGAGACAAAACTGGCCACAATTTATAGTATGGATATATCCGATCACCTTTTCCTCCTGGCTGAACTTAGTCTTGAGAAATCGAAGTCAAGAAACAGAGTATGGAAGCTAAATAGCAATACTCTACATGATAAAAACTTCAGGGAAGCTGTCGAAGACCTCATAGTGCTTTTCATAACCATATTGATGAAGGATATATATACTGAATTCAAAAGAATGGTCAAATCAATAGCAAATATGGTTCAACAGAGGAAGCGCAAAAGCATAAGGCATACCGAAAAATAATTGCCGATATATTAGCTACAAATGAAGAGGATGCTGCTAGTTAGAATTAGAAAACATCATGAAAGAAACAGACTGAAAAAACATGGCTTCAATCAATGGGGATGAGTGTTGAAATAAAAAAAAAAACTTAAGTACAACGGGGAAATTCAACAATAAGGCCGCACCACGAAGCAGGGGATTCTTTGATGAAAAGGAACCTTGACGAAACCTTGAAGGAACTGGGATGATTCTCGGTGGGCTCTGGCCTCAGAAGCATAAACGGCCGTTGACAGCCTCCCAATGGCATATTGGGGCCTGTATAAGGCGTCGAGAGCATAATTACCCGGTGGATAAATTCTTCCCACTCCGTTCCTGGTCCTTAAGATTGTCTTTTGTCAGTCGTTTAATTTCCATAAGATGTTGAAAGAGTATTTCTTTGTACCTTCTCAACTGCTATATGTATATATTATTTTATAACTTGGTGTAAATTCAATAGCAACAAAAGATTTATTAATATTTATATTAGACAATTTGTTAACGTTTTTTTCTCATATTATGGACTTTTCAATATGCGATCGTAGGTCCATACTCATTAAATGCTTTTGTAAAAATAATTCATTCACAGCCCTTTCGTTTCAACGGTTTTAAGCTAATTTTTTGGTACTGTCATCAAGCATCGACAATGAATTGTTGTAATTATAATTAATATTTAATATTTCAATTTTTTTTATCAGCTCATTGAGGATGTTACATTTCTAATATAAAGGATTTTTCCTTTTCATAGCATTAAGAGATGTTGACAACATGACGATGGCTATGACGACATAAGGAAATAGTTTTTCTTTTTTTAAGGATCGAAAAAAAGGAATGGACTGGACTGAAACGGACTGGACTGCAGTCCTCGGTCCTAGATAAGGACCGACACAACACTACCTGTTAGTCTTAACGCAGTTTTATAGTTCCAATTATGTTCCAAAAAGATGGCAAGTTTCATATGAAATTATACTTTTTTATCGATGATACTTCTTTAATAACACTTACGAAAGAAATGCTTTTCCTTATTCTTAAAGGCTAATGAAATATTAATAACGAATAAAATTCAACTATAGGATTGGTGGTGGATTATGTCTACTAGCTTCTATACTTCCGAAGTGCTATATGAAAATAATAGAAGATTTGGGTACTCATCCAAATATAGAATGGCGACTTGTTAATACGTCTTCCAAATACTATACTTCGTTGCATATGGGTACGCTTTTAACAAATACAAAACTTGAAGAATTATCTCCTCTTCTTGCGTCGATGCAAATAATTTTATGGAAAGCCAAACCTGTCTACCACTCTGACACTCGGTAGACATAATACACAAAAACAGAAATGTTAAGCCTTTTATTAATAGATTTGGCCACCCTCTCTTTAGAAGAAACCGCTCTGTTGAATGGAATTTTACTTTTCATAACCTGAGATCGGATTCCACTTTTGACGGAGGAAGGTTTCGGTTTCCACTTCAGAGATCTGTAAAAACAATATGCCCTTCTATGCCGTGGTTTTCAAAACTAATATTTTGACAAGCAAACATTGAAGAAGTACGAATAATATTGGGAAAGTTTTTAAATCTTCTAAGTCTTCCTCAGTCATGGAAAAAAAGAAATTATAATTCAACATGTGGAATCGCTCACGGGTCAAAATTCACGGCTCAATTCCAAATCTCAGCAGACCTCATCAAATTTTATTATCCTTGCAATAACTGCGGATTTTTATTTAAGAATACATTGCACGCCTTCGTGGATTGTCCTCTATTGAAGACGACCAAGCACTTTACTCATCTAAACGTTTGTGGTAATATGGACTTAAATTCGAATATGATTAGATCTACAATTTTTTTTGGAGCATTCAGAAGAAGAAGGAAGATCTCTCCTCATCAAAAGGCTGCTGAATTTGCCCTGCTCAACATGAAATCCTTAATTGCAAAGAGACTGACAAATAACTCTTATATGCGAATCGAAGACCTTAGAGCAATTATGATTGGTACAGGGGCTCGTTATTCAGCCCTCTCAATAAAAATTCCCAATTCATCTACGACGTCATGAGCCGGAGATTTGATGAAGTTTATTCTTTCAAATTCTCTCGAATACCCTCAAACTCATCAAATCGACAATAAGACGACATTAACGTTTTCATTGAATTAAAATAATTTTCAATAAATCATTTTATACAATGGTTTTATCTTTAGACAGTAATTTGAATTATAATGTTCAATTATGTTTTACTTTAACGTAACTGTCTTAAGATTGTGTTTTTTTAATCTCCTACTTTCTAGTGTATTCTTATTTCTTTACACTGTATAGATTTTAGCAAATAAATAAACATCTTAACCAAAAAAAAAATCTACTTAAAAAATGTTGAATTAAAAATTTAAGAAAATCAGTTTAATTTGATGTTAAAATAAAAAAAACCAGAAAATTAATTTAAATAATAATAACCAATTAACTATATCAATCGTAACCATTACGTTAAAAAACAATAAACAATTATTTGTAAAAGCGACTGTATAAACATACAAACAAAATTAAATTCGCAAAGGGTAGGAATTAAATGTTTTATAGGTAAGAATATGTAACCAGAGATTGCAAGTAGATATTTGGAGTGTACGAAAGGCAAATCAAATGGACTATTGGGTTGTGCAATACAAGCTGCACTACGTCCTTGGGTCACAATTAAATCATACTTCAAAGCACTCGCCATATGGATCTATGTCGCATAATCCCAGGCTAAACCTCTTAGTGTAACTTGCAAACCAACAATGATAATAAATGGATATTATTTAGTCTTTCCATACCAATTAACCTAATAAAATACCAATGCCCTATACAAATATATAAAACTAGAGTGGTACAAGTTCCAATTCAATAATATCCACAGAGTGAGCAAAAGCGTTGAGTTGATGAAATTAAAGAATTATATACAACACGTTAATTAATTACAAGAATAAAATACGGTTAGTTAACTTTAATTAAAAAAGTTAAATTTATAAACAAATTTTGAGTAAGTATAATATAATTTTCTATGTGCATCATAAAAACTCATTAGTTTGAAGTTAATTTATTCTCTCAGGTGCCCATAGAATGAAAATTCTACCCATGATTTAGGTCCTAGACTGAAGGATTTCAGACAAAGTCAATTATTGGTTATATAAATGATATGATGTCATAATGCTGGTGGCCTTTGTTTGTCGTAAGCTTTAGTTCTTTTTTTAGTTCTTTAGTTACTCAAGGTGACAACCTTCTCACCACATATCTCAGGGTTTGAATGTTCTAAAACAAGAACAATCAAGGCTTATTTGGCTGACATCTCGTAAGGCCGTGTTCGATTGAAGGAACCCCATGGGAGGCTCTTACCTCAGGAAGGTCTGCTAAATACAGATGTTATCTCTAGCAAAAAAGGCATTCTAAAAGAAACGAAGGATATATGACAGGTAAAAGAGATATCGGATAATAAAAGACACTACAAGGATCCAGAAAATCAGTGTATGTGAATGTATTTTGTAACTATTACAGCACTATCTTATAGCTACTATCTATACTAATAAAAAAAGAATTCCGTTCGTTCGTTCGTTTCCCTGTATCTCCCGAGCAGTTCATTAGATCTTGACGAAATTTTCAGTGAATAGTTTTGAAAGCTCAGGGAGTGTTTTAGTCGGGTCGTAAACTCCCGGAAAATTCGTCATCGCCACGCTTATTTAATTCGCCAAAACGTTTTTTGTCGATTTTTGAAAATGCCAAGTTAGATTTTGACCAAAATTTCTGTGGATGATTGTAAAGTAGTAAGATGTGTTTATGTTTTATTCGGTGTTTACCGAAAAATTCGTTTTCTACATGATAACTTAAAAATAAGTTTTTTTCTATCCCTGTCTTTCCCCCAAGTTTAAGTTCTGTGGAAAATAACAACTTTTTTATAAACGCAACATCGCGCTAATCAAATTTTAATAATGCTTAGAGATGGAGAGTGATGCCAGTGCAAGGCCTTAAGGAATACAAAACGGAACAAATGGCAATGACGACTTTTTAAGGAACTACTTTTCATAAAAATAACATAGGCACTCTATGAAACGACTTAAAAATAACTTCTTTTTACGATGTTAAATTCCCAGACTTAAGGAACAAAAAAACGGAAAAAATGGCAATGAAGACCCAAAGACAATTTTTTTAAGGAACTAATTTTAATATGAGAAAAACATGTGAGGAAATCACTGAAATTATTCCTGTGACTTCTTCTTTTTACGATGTTTAAATACCCAGCCTTAAGGAATACGAAACGGAAAAAATGGCAATGAAGACAAAGGACAGTTTTTAAGGAACTGCTTTTAATATGAAAAATAACATGTGATAACATCACTGAAATTATTCGTATGATTTCTTCTTTTTACGATGTTTAAATACCAGCCTTAAAGAATACAATACGGAAAAATGGCAATGAAGACCCAAGGACAATTCTGAAGGAACTTATTTTAATATGAAAACTCACATGCGATGACATCACTAAAATTATTTGTTGGATTTTTTATTATTCCAGACTATTGTCAAGTTCGAAAATCCCGGGTAGCGCCGGGTAACATTCGCTAGTCATTAATAAAAATAATATATTACAGAGAAGTAAACTTACAATACGTAAAAAATAAAATATATAAACAAATACTTAAATCTAAATAAGGCCTGTATCTTCCTTGAGGAAGCATAGGAAAGATCATTTTTTTTATTGGGCTACTTAAAGTTATTTTTTTGTGAATCCTTATATTATAATTTGAAGTTAAGAGATTTTGTTTATTTTTATGTTGGTCCGAGCTAAGAAAAAGTCCATTTTATTACACCCAAAATGCAAGTTAATCTTTATAAATTTAGAAGCTCAAAAGATACCCTTTCTCGACGTTTCATAGCAATTTTTAACAAACTGTTAAGAGTATGATGCCCTTTTGAGTAAAGTGCTGGGATGTTAATGTATTTGTATTTCATACAAAAAAAAGTAAATGAAATATAACAAAAACATAATATCTAAATAAGGCCTGTATCTATTAAAATAATTTAAAAATACGTTTCTCTGGGACAAGAACTCCTTGAAAGAAATCTTCAAACCATCAAAGGAAAGATTACGCTTTATAAAATGCAACTATCTAATCTAAATAAACAGTTAAATAACAGGGAGAATCAAAGTATGGAACTCGTATAATTTATCTCGAGTCATGCATCCTTTAAGAAAATCTACATGCACTGCAATGTTAACCGATGGATTGATAAATTTATCATGATTTTAGTCTTGAACGAAACACAAGAACGAAAATTTACTGGAAACGTATATATTACCGAAAAAAATGTGGTAGCCTTGGTTAAATTTATTTAATAAATAAAAATTATTATTTTTTTGGGAAAGTATGTTTGATATGACAGTTATATTCCTTGGTTAACTCTTTATCATACATAAAAGAAAATGAAGCATTAAACGCCTACTCAAGTATTTCATTTTCGTAATAAATTAATTAGGCTAATGTATAGCTATTATTGACTACGGCATAACGTAAATATTTTAACTTCTATGATACGGCAAAAACCAACGAAAATATAACTAAAAAGGTTCGATTTTGTATTGAAATGTGTTTATTAAGAGGAATTGTTTAATTTAAATCCAACAAAGTTTTAAACAAAAAGATATTTCACTCATTTCAAAGTCGTAGAGAAAATATTTAGAAAATTTTAGAAAAAAATAAATAGGCCAGCCAAACTATATTTTATCATACCAAACTTTAAAAATGTGGGTATCTTTGCCGCGGGGGTGGCTATTTAAACACGTGGTATTAAAAAACAATCACGACTAAATAAGTAAATATCTTAAAAGGCTTAATATCAGAATATTAAAATATCAAATTAAAACATAGGACAGCTGTGGGTTATTATATAACTTTTTGAATTTCTTATAGTTAATATTCGTTGGATTACTTTTTGAATAGAGAGAGACGATGAACATAATTTCTGAGATGTCTTCGATTGTTCTTTTTTATATAAACCACGAATTTAATTTTTGATTTCAATAAGATCTTATCAATCACTGGTTGCTGTATAGAAACTGCGCAAAGCAGAGAAAGAACCTATATGATTCAAATTACAAAACTTCTTGAAAAGGTTAGATACGATTTCACATTAAAGTCCTTTTAAATACAGGGCAATCACAACTACTTTACTAAAGAATATCATATGTGGTAGATCAACTGGTTGTATGTTTTCTTTTGTAAGTAATGTAGGGTTACAGTGGGAAATAAGGAATCGTATATCTTCGTTTGTTTTTATAGAATATAGAGTAATATTTAATCAATTTAAAATACCCTTTATGGATTGTAAGTGTAATGCTTAAGAAAATATCATTATTATACATATCTATTAAAAATAATACGAACATTTCAAATGAATATTATTATTTCCTATAGAAGACTTTTTTTGAATGAGAGTACTTTTAAATTGAATACATTCTAGTAATATTTTTCTTCTCTTAGTATAGGAAAAGAAATAAGCATAAAACTAAATCAAGCTAATAAACTATATATTAACGAATATATATTTATAGCCACCAATATAAGTTTTGTGGTGTCAAGAAGCAATGGTCCAGGAAAATACGGCCTAGGAATAAATGGCTCAGGAAAAAAGAACTAAGGTAGAAAAGAAAAATGATGACATATAAGAAAAATGGTCCAGATGTATGGAGTTGGCAAGTATTTGAGTAAAATAAAAAAAGTATTGTCCAAATACTATTACAAATATATATATATATCAAGTAAATAATGACCAATTTTTTATTATTTTGCGATTATAAATGAGTGATTGCCTTGTTGTTGTTATTAGACGAAGAATATATTTATTTGGGTCATTTTTCAATTTTGCCTTTTCCATATTGAATCATTTCTTCCTGGTTATAATTTTTTTCTTGGAACATTTTAGACAAGCCTGTTATAACAAAGTATGCGTCTTTGACAGTTCTCTCTATTACAATTTAGAAGCTGGTTGCTCAAATTCAAAGAGTCATTCTCCCCCCCCCCCCCCGAGTGAGATTATTTATTACATATTTAAATACTCTCTAAAACATCTCTTAGACATATAGAATATACCTTATTATTAATGAGTTTATCCGCATACTACCCCTCATGTATGGGCTAATCTGAGATTTATGTAGTAATCCAACACACAAATAAACACCATTTTCAACTCAAATTTTGCACCAACTGGTATTTGTTAACAATACTGTGATGCGATATTGAAGAAGTTGGTTTAAAGGATAATCAATGTCTAATGAAATAAAAAGAGATATTATTTTTCACTTAAAGGATAAAATTCTTAGCTATAAGAGATGTTCACACCTTAACGCATCAGGAATAGCTCATTTCATTATATCAAGTGCTATTTTTTTATTCACGCTCCATTTCTTTTGACCAATACGTGGTAGAAAAAAGTATTAGTCATAACAAATGATATTTTTAATTGTACTGTCGTCCTTTATTTACTTGGAGGCATAAATCATTCAATCAAAAAAATATTCAATAACTTTTCCTGAATAAGTTCCACTAATTTAATGGTTGAAATATATTTGTTTCAGCATATATTCAGAGAAAGACAAGAATGCAACAACAGCTGGAACTTTGTGAGAGTTTTCAACTGAAACAAAGGTGTAGTTGTGAACCCTATGTTACCACCAGATGAACTTCACGCTGTTGATTTGATAAACATGCAAAGATTTATAACAGTCCATCAGGATCATCTCACTAAATTGTGTGTTTGCGCCCCTTAAAGTCAAAAACAGCTGAAGACGTAGGTCATAATCTCTTGCATATCTTCTGTTATTAAAGGTGCACCAACGACTTAATGGCATGGAGTTTGCCATAAAATAAATTGGAGCTTCTTTCATTTGGCCATAATGCAAACTTGTACATGGCAAACCCCGACGTCGCAGTCACAGCGCTCATGGAGAGAGCAAACCGAATGTCCAAGATATCTTATGATGTGGCAGCGTGACAACCAAAAACTACAAAGTGGTCGGACGGTCTATAGTTTGTTCAATTTGCGAAAAATCGTCGATTCCACTCCAGCATAGGGCGTTCTCCTTATGAAGCCATGTATGGAAACTCCACGACTGTCGACTTGAAGGAATGTGGAGAGTGATATCAGCACAGAGCTCTTAAATATTACCGGAGAAGGATCAAAAGAGTCAAAACATATTATGAGGAAAATACGTAAGATCAAAAAAATTGTGTATCTTGCCAAGAAATATTACGCCTCACAAAGTTGTTCGTTCTGTCGACTTGACTGCCATACTAAACAAACTTGTAGCATGCCTAGGCAATGGTGTAATTCATTATCACATTGTCAAAACGAAGAAAATCGCTAAAACAAGAGAAGTGGAGCACCATTATGCAGCAAATCAAGTAGCCAAAAGGATGGACCTCTCTTCCTGACGTTTTCAAGCCACAGTTGTAGGCAATGAGCATAAGTGTAGGGGAGATGTTTGGTTGGGGGGGGGGGGGCAGCATTCAATTTGCCCGAATTTCAACAAGAACTGTTAAATCGGTGAAAAAATAATCGAATGAAGATAGCTATTTAGAAAATATTTTCTTTATGTTATAACATACTATTCATAAAATTATATTTACTGGTTATAATTCAAAATCCGGTTGCTTGCATAATCTCATATTTTTTCTTCAATTTAAATGTCCGAATACCTCAACCAATTTGCCCGAATTTGATAACTCAATCGAATTTTTTGGGGGGGGGGGCAGTTGCCCCCCTTGCCCCCCTTGCCCCCCTGTCTCCTACGCCTATGCCAATGAGTCCAAGTTCCAGTTCCGGGGATAGACTATGGAAAGACAGACCCTAGGAACCTATTGGCTATTGTCCCAGAGATAATTGAATCTGGATTCTATAAATTAGGAACAAAGAACGGAGTTTTAAGCAGCTCCATGCAAGAAACCAATTAATCCTTGTTAAAGGCATTCCTCAGCATTGAAGATGTTCCAAGAAAAAAGGAGGTGTCATTAAGTCAAACGGAATCAGTTCTCGCTGAAGGAAATGGGCCAGGCTTTCAAATGTGCAACTGTAAGAAATGGAACAGTTGTGATACCAAAACGTGCAATGGTAAGAAAAGGCGAATTCTCTGTAATAGCAAATGCCATGTAGAAACCAATATAAATATGTTGATGTATTTTTATGCTATATTTTGATGCCTTTATTATATATTAGATTATAAAAACTTATTGAGATATTAAGAAATAGTTTAAAATGCTACATAAATAAATAGAATATTAAAGAAAATATAACTAACATCGATTGTAATTCATTAGATTCTGGCTCTTATTTGGGTTAGTCTAATTGAAATTGAGTTAATGGGTGAAATTATATCTTATTCGATAATCCAACAAAAAATATAACAAAAATCAAATTCTGTGGACATCATAAATAGGAATGCAAACATTTGATTTTTAACCTATTCTAGGTTTTTATCAATCTTTGTTTACAAGTTTTTTAAATATTAAAAGTGAAAAATCGGTTGTTTAAACAATTGAAAAATTAATAGTAATATACTATAGAAAAGGATGAATATCAACATTGGACTTATACTAATTTCATATTATTTTGTGTAGAGTAAAATACATTATATGCTCTCAATGAAATATACTTTTCAAAATATTTCACTCATGGCTCTATAAATCATAAAGGTTCCTGACCTTCTTCTCTACTTGAATCCTAAGTTTTATTTGAATCTAATAATACAAATTAGTCTTTTTTATTTTCAGATACCTTGGTTAATCATGACATTATCGTTGGTATCGTTGATTATAAATACTATAAATATATTTACAAATATCTTTAAAATACTTAATTGCCAAAGTAAATGAATGCGTCTTTTTCTATATCGCTTTTTGTTCTCTTGTTATAAGATAAAATGATATTTGTTATGCTCCTTAAACAAAGTATTCTATTGCAATTGTATACAAATTATTCTTCACAAAGATTAAGTTTTTATATATAAATTTGATTTTTTCTAAGAGTTTATTTCATTATTATGTGAATGTGTGGCTTTAATTTAACAAAAAAAAAAAGTCTTTAATTGATAAATTAGACTCTCATAATAATAATACAGGTATTCTGTATATACTCTATTAACAAGTATTTTACTACGACTACTCCTTTATATATGTACAACATAAATTATACTTCAGAAAAACCTAAAAAGAATAACAATATATCTATACTTTTCATAGTGATTTCCATATATTTTTTATATAAAATATATTTGACGTTTCATCCTAACACTATTATTATAACACTATTTCTATTTTGCCACATCAAGCGGGCATTTTGCAAAATGCCCGCTTTAACGATCATTTTGTAAATTGGCCGGGCATTTTACAAAACAAGGATGGGAGAGCATTGAGTCTAAACCTGGTTATATTCTTGAAGAGTGGCGTGAAAATAAAAAATAGGAATTTCATTTTGTGTTAACAGAGACTTTTCTACGAGTCTAAAAATGAGTTGGAAGAAAACTTTTTTCATTAATTATTATAGCTTCTCTGTAGGTGAGGTATTGAACACCATTAATGGTGCTCAATTGCTACATTGATGCTAGCAAAATTGTTAACAAAATCGGATGGGGCTATCATTTGTAAAATCCTTTATTTTTATTATAAACTCAGCTGGGAAACTCAATGACGAATCCATTGTATTTCAAGCTGAAGTTTTGGCTATCTTAAAGGCAGCCCTTTTATTATAAAAAGAAAAATTTCACCCAAATTTTTTTACTTTTATGTCAACAACCAAGCAGCTCTTGTATCTTTGGCTCGGTTGTTGTAAAGTATCGTACAGTGAACAATTTCATCAATGCTTTGAATGCACTTGGCCGTGTAAACCATGTCAACCTTCTTTGGTTTAAAGCCAACGTAGGTTGGCCAGGAAATGAGAAAGCTGACCTACTTGCAAAAGCTGGATCAAATCTATTAACCCGTGGATGCATGATGGGGTCATGTTGACCCCAACAGACTTTTAAACTCTTATAACGTAATATTTTTAATACATTCGGTGGGTTGGTTTTTGTGACTTTTATTAATTTATTATGCTTTGATTAATTTTTTTTTAAATTGCCATAAGTTTATTAGTTTTTCCATATATATTTTTTAACATCTGTGCATGAATGGGGTCAATTTTGACCCCATATTTTGACACAATACAGTATCTTCCAGAACAAATTAAAAAAATATTTGCCATCAACTTCTTATACACTGTTTAGAACACATAATTTTGGATCTTTTCTACTATCTTTTTGATCGGAATTTGTTGACTTTTTAGACCATATAATTAATTTTCTTCTCACTTCAATTTGATGGGAAACAAAAATAGATGCATCTATACTTCTATGTATATGATAGGATCTTACAAGAAGAAAATGTAACTTGCAATAATTTCCTTACTAGTTTAAAACTGGCAAAGGAACTGAAGAATAAAAATATTTCATTGGTTGGAACAATGAGAAAACAGAGACGAGAAGTACTGAAGGAATTCCGTGAAGTCAAAAGAAAGTATTTAGTAGTGACCGCGCATTTACTTGTACTTGCTGGTTGAAATAGCATAATTATATTTTTTATATTACGTATCAACCCAATAAGTATATATTATTAGTTGATTTTCAATCGACAACATGTCGCACAGAGTAAAGAATAAGATAATGTGACGATTTTTCGGACATTAGTGACCCAGATCCTCTCAGTGATGTTAATCTTCAGTTGGAAGAAATTTAATCGGAGGTCAGTTCGTCGGAAGATGAGTTGCTAGAATTAGGAGATCAGGAAGAAATCTACAATACTAATTTCACTTCACTTTCAGGAGAAAAATGGGTAAGAAAACAACCGTCCTCTATGGGACGTCGATCGGAAATCAATATATTGAGGACTCGCCCAGGCATCACATCTTATGCTACATCAAGAATTTCCGATGATCTCACGTCGACATTTTCACTCATCTTGGACGAAAATATGAGAGAAACCATTTTGAAAGAAACAAATAGGCAAGGCAAAAAGACAATAAAATATTGGAAGGTACTCACATTGATTGAACTAAATACCTACATTGGGCTTTGAATTTTGAGAGGTGTATATAAAAGTAAAAAACAAGCAGTTCGCCAATTATGGGATCCTCAGTATGGCCCTCCAATATTACAAAAACAATGTCCGTCAATAGATTTGAAGAAATAAGAAGATCATTAAGATTTGATAACCCAGACACTCGCCAAAGTAGACTTCTACGCAACAAGCTCGCTGCAGTTAGTTTATCATTGAGGGTTTTACTGAAAACTCAAAACGCTGTTTAACTCATCAGAAAATATAACTGTGGACGAACAATTATACCCGTTCAGGGTTTGTCGGCATATACAGTACATGCCATCAAAGCCAGCAAAATGTGGTTTGAAATTTTGGATCTTAGCCGACTCAGAAGTTATTACGTATCAAACATAACAAACTCGACAAGAACGGAAAATTTAGGAATGCATGTTGTACCAAGCTTATTGAAAATTTAGATCTTTCAGGAAGAAATATAACATGCGATAATTTCTTTACAAATTTAAAACTGGCAAGAGAACTGAAGAATAAAATATTTCATTGGTTGGAACAATGAGAAAACAAAGACGAAAGTTCTAAAGGAATTCCGTGAAGTCAAATCAAAGAAATTATTTAGTAGTGACTGCGCATTTACTGAGGATGGAATAATGCTCGTTACTTACAAGGCAAAAAAGAACAGAAATGTTATTATGCTATCCTCTCATTATAATAACCACATAATTCACAATGATCTAAAGAGAAAACCTGAGGTCATATTGTATTATAATAAAACTAAGGGTGGAGTGGTTTGTGTCGATGAAAGAGTTGCAACTTATAGTGTCAAATATTCTAGTAGAAGATGGCATGTTTCTGTATTTTTGTAACATATTGGATTTATCCTGCTGTAACACATTTATTTTATACATAAATGTAATAAGGATACCAAGATGGAAAAAGTCACAAAGAAGATTATTTCTTGGGGAACTTGATTGGCTTTGAGCAAACAATATCGAGATTCGAAAAATACAAAAGTTTCTACCTCAAATGTCTGGTTCCTTCATCTACAAAGAAAATAAGTAAATGCGCGTTCTGTCCACGGGATAGGGATAGAAAACATTCTTCGTTTTGCCAAAAATGTAATTCGTGTTTATGTAATGATCATTCGATATTTTTTTGCCCTACTTGTGAAAAACCCAAATAAAAACTATATTTTGTTGTATGAAAATATTTATGAATGTATAATATGGGTTATGTTTATTTGTAATAATTTAGAAAATATAATCTATAAAATAATTAACTAAATAAGATTGTGTTTTTACTTGGGGTCAGTATTGACCCCAGCCATAGAAACAGAGTACAAAAATGTCATGCATCCACGGGTTAAAGGACATTCCTTTTCAGATTCTTTTATGTCCGACCTGGCTAGGAGGTGTCACTATAGAGATGGGCCACCCGATGGAAACAGGATAGCTCCTGTAGACAAAGTAAACAATGGCTTCCAAAGCCAGACCCTAATGCATCAACGATTGACTAATCTTAGTCGTGAATCTCTAAGTATTCAAATACAGATAATAACTGGTCATAACTTTTTTAGATATCATCAGTCATTCTCGAACAAATTTCTCACTCGAGAGTACCGTTTTGTCAGCAGAGTGATGAGACGCTTATCACATGTTGGCTGAGTGTGATTTCTCTTTGTCTTAAGAAAATGATCGCTCAAAAATACTTTAACCACACCCTCCAGAGCTAAATCAGATCCCAGCAATTCTTAGGAATTGTAACATTGGGTACCGGTTTGGCTTCCTGAAGTAGAATGAGTAAACAACATAGGTAAAGTGTTCTAGGAATGGGCTAAGATCACAAATTCGATTCCGCCCTGGACTCAAGACTCGACTTCAATTCGTACTCTTGGATCCTACCCTCAAACAAACAAAGAATATATATGTATGTATTTATATATATAAAAATATATATGAATATGTATATATATATATATATATATATATATATATATATATATGATATATATATATATACTATATATATATATATTATGGGTGATCTTATTTCACGTTTTTCGGATTTGAGAGTCGGGCTCCCCCTAGGATTTTACTTTAGTGTATAGAGATCATTGTGAAAGTTGAACGAAATCGAATAATTGGAAGTACATGCTCAACGGGCCCAAAAGTTATGTAGTAAACTTATGTAGTAAATTTTTTTTCGCTATTCGATTGCCCCTAATGTCCTTAATTTTAATGCTATTTTCAAACAATTTGCCGCAAAAGTAGGTATGCTGCAAGGATTCCAAATCAGTTTTTATTTTTCATTTACATTCAAAATTCAACGAGAAAATTAAGTTTTGAAATAGTCATTTTATGCAAAATACCCCAAAAATGAACATTTTGAAACTTATTATCTCGTTTGATTTGAATGTAAATGAAAAATAAAAATGATTTGGAATCCTTGCAAGCATTGCAAGTATAAATCCTAGGGGGAGCCCGACTCTCAATCCGAAAAACGTGAAATAAGAATCACCCTAATATATATATATATATATATTAGGACTGTTCTTATTTTTCAAATGTTTGAAATGTTAGCAATATTGTGGATTTTCTGTTTCTTGGTGATAAAAGAAGACGACATACAAAGTTTGAACAAAATCGGTCAACATTACGAGGTCGCGCAACGAGGTCAAAGTTTTAAAAATTTAGTAAACATATAGTTTTCGCAAATTTCTTCAAAATGGTGGACGTTACAGACTTATATAATATATAATTAATAATGATTATTAATTTAAAGAAAATAATTACTACCAGACGTATATTTGATGTTTTTTAATAAAACAAAGTTTTCAGTAAAAACAAAAAAATGGAGTGTGTAATGATAGCATATTTCATAGCTTTTTTGTATCAATTAACTTCACTCGCCTGTAGATGATGACTTGTTCGCTTTAAGAGTAAAATAGTATTTTTAGTTTAGTAAACTTTAGATGATAAATCCAAAAATGACCTTGGTTGCATTCTATCAATTCAGAATTCAGTACAATCTGGGGTTACATCATACGATTCAGAGCCTGTATTGACCTATAAGAATCGATTATGAAAAAAAAAAAAGTTTTTCTTAGATTTGCGTCAAGGTATCCTCTCAAAATTTTACTTTGTCTCTGACACATTTATAATCATTATATACGTCATTTTGTACGCGAGATATGTTTTTTTAATGTACATATATATCTTTACTTATTAAATTGACATGATTTAGTATACCAAAATATTAAAGCTGGTGTACCAAGCTTTCATTGGTATGTTTGGTGTTCTAAAAATCGCTATACTTTACGAGATATAAGCAAATACATCTTGCACGTACTCTCCCCAAAAAATTGATCTTTTGATATGAGAATATACATTACCACTTGGTAACTGCTGTTAGTGTTACCTGGATAGAAAGAGAAAGAAAAAAAAAGAAGGGAGAGAAGTGAGGCAAAATACTCTCTCACTTCTTTTTTCTTTTTCTTCTATCCAGCTAACAGTACAGCAGTTACCAAGTGGTAATTGTATATTCTCATATCAAAAGATCAATTTTAAAACTAACTGATGGTTCAGGCAGAAGTTGACCATGTTGTGGGGTATAGTGTTGTCCACGATTTGCTTGTACTCACTGTAAATAATTTAGGGTGATTCTCATTTCAAGTTTTTGGATTTGAGGGTCGAGCTCCACTAGGATTATATATATATATATATATATATATATAAACATAACGAGCAATATACGATTTACAATCCAAAATTTTCCTAAGCCTTGCCCAAGAATTGTATTTAAAATACTTCAAAGAGTATATTAGTTTTCATGGGATCTTACCTTATATTTGCAAGGAAAACTCGATACAGCTTTGAATACAATACCACAACAACTAAAATTGTACAATTAATAAAGCATAAAAATGATTTCATTTATACATTATCACTATCCTTACAGGACTTTTAAATAATATATATTATATAAATATATATATATATATGGGTGATTCTTATTTCACGTTTTTCGGATTTAAGAGTCGGGCTCCCCTATAATTTTACTTTAGTGAATAGATATCATCTTGTGAAAGTTTGAACGAAATCGAATGATGGAAAGTGTCTGCTCAACGGGCCCAAAAGTTATTGTGTTAACTTATGTAGTAATTTTTTTTGCCATTCGATCGCCTCTAATGTCCTTAAACTTTCAATGCTATTTTCAAACAATTTGCCGCAAAATGTAGGTATGATTGCAAGAATTCCAAATCAGTTTTTATTTTTATGTACATCCAAAATTCAACGAGAAATTTAAGTTTAAAATAGTAATTTTTATGGTAAATACCCCAAAAATGAACATCGTTAGATTTTGGATGTACATAAAAAATAAAAACTGACTTGGAATCCTTACTATAGTAAAATCCTAGGGAGTGCCCGACTCTCAAATCTGAAAAACGTGAAATAAGAATCACCCTAATATATATATATATATATATATAGATATATATATATATTAGGGTGATTCTATTTCACGTTTTCAGATTATATTATATATACATAATGGAAAATTTGCAGTGATGAAACGATCATAAATATAAATTGTAGTTTACAAAGCGATCAATCATTGTAAAAAAATTGATTAATATTTTGATTATTTTTTTTTTCATTCAATTTTTTTTCTTATTAAACTTCATGCCCCACTGAGTTAACAAAAAAATACATTTATATTTATTATATCAAATACATATTTTAATTTTATTACGGATGCAATTCAGTTGAACCATATAAGAAAAAAATATAATTTTGACCTCTATCTCTTAGGGGGAAACAAATCCTTCCGAGTCAAATAAGTTTTAATGTCTGTACTACAGTTCGTCACAAATTAAGGTTTACGGGATTACTTGTCCCATGTCAACTGGATACACTCTATGTACGTCATGGCCATAGCAGATACAATTTTTGAGTACAGTCGTTATACAATCAAACAAAAATAAAAAAATTGCTTACCAGCGCGTGCTTCAAAAAGGTGTCCCTTCCAGGCCATGAGTCTTATATGTCCAAATTATCTTTGGAAGGTAGCCCACTTTAGTGTTTCTATAAATTAATGATATTTAGGGTGGGATCTCAATTGGATACTCCCCACTAGAGTTGTTTCTTTGCTAAATATAACCAAGACCAATAGTGGCTGTGGTCCCATAGCTTTCGAATCCAAAAGCAATTTAAAGTTTTCCATAAATTTTGGACGTCCAAGACTCCCAATCCTCAAAGTTTGAGTGGATTGCGAATTCGATGTTGGGATATATTTCTTCTTTTGTGGATGCCCAAGAGAGAAGTCTCCACAGTTAGAAGTTCTTCGGATGTTCCTTGGTGAAAAGGTGTAACACGGAGTAAATTAATTACACTCGGGACGATATAGGTATTCCAGGCTCTGACTTTATCCCACACGTTTAAGTTGAGGGAGTGGAAAAAGAACACGACTTCTTCAGTGTTGACATCATGAGATCACGATTTAACCTAGAACTGTTAGATCCAATCTAAGTATCTTCATATGATCAGACGAATTTAGTACTGGCCAGGCTTTTTCTGCAATGCCTCCAAAGGAGCTGAGAAATCAGTCTTTTCAACGTTTATTTTTAAGCCGGAAATAATAGAGAATTGATTTTAAATTTTAAATGTTCTGCCGATTGATCTTATGGTTTGAAGTGGATTACCAGAATATGTCATGGTCATGTCATTTGCGTAGCACAAACATTTTAACACTTTCCTGATGAACTAAATTCACGAATGTTCGGATCAGAGTGAATTCTTTGGAGCCGACCGTCAATGCTAAGACAAAAAGGATTCCAGCCATAGGGTCTCCTTGGCGAACACCTCTATAATGATAAAAGTGTGCTCTGTGGCTTCCATATTCTATTAGGGTTCTTGTTTTGGCAAGGGAAGTACAAACCATTCTCATAATAAAATCGCCGAAACCTTTCTTGTAAAGTGTTGGACAATAAAATTGTGTGATAAAGAATCAAACGCTTTCGCAAAATCAATAGCCATTAAAGACGTATGATTTTCACATTCGGTAAGTGTTTGAAGAGTAAAAGGAATTATGTCCATAAGCATATCTTTTAAAATCCATAATGAGAATCATGTAAAACTTTATTTAAAACTCTTTTTATTCGATTAGCTAAAATATATGAAAATATCTTGTGAATAGAATTTTGCATAGTAAGAGGACGTAGATTTTTAAAAATTTCGGATCTTTATTTTTCTTAGGTATTAAGACTATTCTCCCATCTGAAGCAAATTGTGGTAAGTGTCCAACGGTTAAAACTGTTTCATAAAACATGAGTAAGAGAGGAGATAGATTGTGCAGGTATCTTTTATAAAATTCAAGGTTAAGCCGGAAGGACCAGGTGACTTATTGACCTTTGCGTTATTTACTATTGCATATTCAATTTCTTTAATAGTTAGGTGGACTTCCATTTCGTTTTTGTCTTCGTCTAAAATATGTAGACTGTCGTCCATGGAACATCTTATGCTTTCGCAAAAGTCGGCGTTAGCCAACTTACAACAGACGCATAACTAATAGAATCTCTGCAGTTGTAGCAGCTGTACAATTTGGAATAGTAGGAGCTAATTTCCCTACATATAAATCAGGGTGACTAGAAGTTTCTCAAATGGAGTTTACGATATACATGTTTTTAGATGATTCTTTCTCCATTTTTAACGCACTGTAATCTTGAATGGGTTAGGTCTGAGATACACAAAATTTTATTTTTAGTCCTGTGCATGAGATCAGCCTTTCGGTAAAGTTGATCCAATTTAAAATGTCTTTCTTGTTGTGAAATCTTCTCTTTATCAAAGTTTTCGATTTCGTTGATTACCCTTCGTTCTGCATTGCTTTTACTGCTCCGGCATTCCTAAGATCCCTTTCATTTTTTAATCCAGCCTTCCATTTCAGTGCAAACTTCACTGCCGTTTTTAACATGAGATTTGGTTGTTTCAATTAAAGAAATTATTCTTTCATTTGTATCTGGGTTGTTCAATAATTCGGGGTTCAGTTTCCAGCTTGTTTTATGCTTTAAGGTCCTAGATTTTGATGTCAATGTTGGCTATCAAACCATGATGATCTGATAAACTAGTATCAACGACCCTGTAGGACTTCAATGAGCAATCGCAGAAACCTTGAACAGTATCAAATCAATTCTAGAGGAAACAGGTCTCGAAAATTTATCAACAGAAAAGAAAGTATGTTTATAGTTTTGGCATATGCCCGCGGAGTCATGAAAAATCAAAGGAGGAATTGAGGGATATTAAAGCTCTAGTAGCTCGAGGATTTGAGTATATATAGTATGGATTAGAGTCCCTTCCGGGCTTTAGTTAACGTTAAAATCACCTGCCATAATAGTGGGTCGATGTGTTATTATTGAGCTAAGTTTCACATTGAAGAAATCAGCATCATCGTCATTAGGGCCATAGATCCCTATTATCCAAAATGTCCATCTTTTGATTTACAATTGATTTTTATATATTTCCATTAGAGCATCTAAATTCAATGCTGGGCTGGTAGGTTTTCTTAACTAATAATGTAACTCCACGTTTCGGATTTGTTAGACTGTCATCAAATGACGAAAAAGACTTATATACTTGAGGAAGAGAAACATGGTTTTCGAAATTGCACCGTGTGTCACATAAAATACGATGTCAGGTAGCTCTAGATATTTGAGAAACCTTGACAGCTTATATTTTCTTTTTGTACTTTGAAGGGGAGTTTACGTCTGCAAATATAATAGTTTAAACATGATAAACCTATTTTGTTTAAGATAAAGAAATATATATTTTTTTTTTCGATAACTTGCATTTATTTATTCATTCTATTGTAGTCAGATTTGGTGGATACCTTTGTCAAACTCAAATAATACAAAGTAACATATTATGTGGTTTTAAATTTGTTTCCTTGTATCATTACAGCCTCGTCCTTATTCTTATTTGACGTTTTTAAGAATAAGGCTTCTAAGGCTATTTATTTAGAAAAGGGATAAAAGGATTTATCAGCTTCCTTTATGAATCTGCTCATTGTAGCTGAGAAACTGTTGAATAAAGGTGATGATGATGTTGTTACAGTTGGTTTAGGTGATACAACCAAGCAACAGGTCACAAGCTATACGATGTAAAGGCTGATCATATCACTATCTCAGTTGCTGGTAGAATCACGAAAATCCAGGTGTTCCCAGGTTCGAATCCCGAGAGGGGATGGTCATTTTGGTGTACCTCATTGATAAGATCTTAGTTCGATAGACTAATTTTAATGTTTTATGATTATTTATATCCTGTCGGATACTGCAATTCTGTCGAACCATACATGCAAAAAAAAAATCCATGACAACTGGGTATATAGAGAATGTTAGGCATTTT
The DNA here is from genome assembly GCA_013387185.1 of Caligus rogercresseyi. NCBI lineage: Eukaryota > Metazoa > Arthropoda > Copepoda > Siphonostomatoida > Caligidae > Caligus > Caligus rogercresseyi. The sequence continues at coordinate 17,152,013 of CP045904.1, forward strand.
GGAGCTGACAGTGCTGCATATATGAATTTAAATTGAAGTATTTGGCATTGTTAGCCAATTCCGATGTTGAAGATATCAAAAGCTTCATAGATGTTTCGATGTCAGTTTGAGCTGGTGATGATCTACATGCTACAAACTTTAGGTGTGACTGAAGTGGAGATATTCAAATGCTCTGATCATATCATATTGGGTGCAGACCACGTAGACGATAAAGTATTTTTTAAACTAAGACAAAAATGGGCTGAACTTGAATGTTAGTGCTGAGGTGTTTACATCTCTGGATCCAATGTTCACACTTTAGCACTGATTGCAATCTCAAAGCTGCTATCTATCCCCTATCATGCAGTACACTCTATTTCTTATTTAATGAGTTATGACTCATGGATGGAGTCGCAAAGAATCAAGTATGAAGGATTCAGGGCTATCTACAGCCTAGATTTGAAAAAATAGCAGAAATTAACAAATAATTTTGTCACGTAGACAGTCTTTGACCCTGTTGTCGATAGCAATGCAAAGAAGCTAGTATTGTAGATTCGTCATACATATAATGCCCGGTTTCTTTGCTATGCTGGAAATATATGCAAACCTCGGTGGATATTTTATGTTCCCCCTGATGGACGAGGTAATGCAGAAGAAACTGGGTAGGAATACGATCTTTCTTTTAAAAATAGTTTACCAAACCTGAAGCAGAAAAAATATAAACTTTACGTGCAGCGTGAGGACGAGGTAGACTTTATAGCGCCTTACTTGATGAGATGAGAATACATAGAAGCGACAGTTGACTTTAAAATGTTTTTTTTTTTGGCAAACCATGTAATGAGAAAGTGTCTGCTGACGGGTTTGATTTTTTTGATTTTTATTTTAAAAAAATCAAAAAACGGATTTTTTTTATTTTAAATCAGATTTTTTTGATTTAAATCAGATTTTTTTGATTTAAGTGTTAACCATATTTATGAATAGAAAAATCTTTTTTTCAATGTGTAAACTTTGTCCATACTTTAATGGTAACCGTTTTTTAAAACATGCCCACTAACATATAGGCCACCTATATCAGGGGACTTTAAATGCGTCTTTGATTAGATTATAGTGCCTTATATAATATTTCATTTTTATAAAGAATGCAAAAGGAGACACAATAAATTACAGACTTCAAAGGGCCTTGTAATGAGTAATATCGCTAATCCAGTGACAGTTCGAACTCCAAGCGAGGATTCGAAGACAAGTTCTACCTTAAAAATTACTGGGTGGAACTGCAACGGCTGAGCAAAGATGACTACAAGATGGTCAACTCGATTGAGATCTTGAACTGCACTGTTATAATTTGCCATTTACATGTACAAGTCATAACACAATATGTGATGTATCAAACATGACGTGATTAAGTCAGGGATTATAAAAGTCTTGGAAAAAAAACTAATTTAGATTCGCAATCGTAAATTGCTGAATTTTAATCTAAAGGAATATAACGTCAAAGCTTAGTAGGTGATAGATTATATGATATAGGCTTATAGTCTGAGGCTATCGGATATAATTAAAAAGGCCACTGCTCTACTAATTAAGAAATGACATTTAACTGTGTTTTTGTCATGAGATTAGAAGAATAAATAAATATCAATTTAATTGATTGAAAAACATGAATTGATTTAATCAATGATTTAATTGGAAATCCACTTGATTTAATCGCGATTTAAATCAATGATTTAAATCGGCTGATTTAAATCAAAACCACTCCTGCTGTTGATATGATGAACTCCAAACTGCAGTTCGCACATATACAAACTTAGGGCTCTGGTCTGAATTCAAGTTGGATAACTTTATTGCAGCAATTGGAGGATCTCATCTGTCCATACTAGACTACCCAGGAAAATCAAGACTTTAACAAAAAAATTTGCGCCGGCATTTTTCCATGCCAAATAGCCGCTGATACAATCTGACCTCAGAATTGACCTACGACCACTCTAGATGGCTTTTCCCGGCGTCCGAACAGGAATGCTCTCATGTTTGCCGGTTTTTCCGATGTTTATGCATAAAAGATGGTTCGTATGTATCTGAAACGTATGAATTAATGATCAATTAACATTACTGATTAATATACGAAATGAAACTGAGATAGTGGGACGCGGTGGTTGGATGACGGCCGGAAAGTGCCGGAAAGCGCCGGAAAGCACAGAAAATTGCGCCCGAAATGCCTTTTCATGGATTTTTGTTTAAAGAAGGTGAAAATATCTAAGCTTCAGTAGTAACTAACTAATTGAAACAAGTTTTGTTCTTCATATCTTTTTGCTTTTTAAAACGATATTGTAGTACAATGTCTGGGGATTGGTTGAGTCTTGGAGCTCATCATCCATGACAATACGGAGGATGCGATCGAGCACATGGTGCTGACAACTGATAAACTTGGGTCTAGGACTCCCATTCTTTTCAAACATCTGCTGCAGCGCCAATGACGACACCAGACTTCTTCCCGTGTGTTGACGCTTGTCGTGTCGGCAATTATCATCAGAATTGATCCCCACAAGTTGAATCTGCAAAACATCCTGGAGCCCTTTTGCAATGGGTAGCTGTACCGTCCTTCAATTGTAGCACAGTCTATTTGATTTCCGTTGCTTCATTTTTTAGGACAACTGCTTGGTGTTCAATACTATGATTTTTTTACCATCGAACGTGAAATTCCCACTTCTCTGATGAAGTGTGCTAACCAAGTGCTGCTTCACTCAGCAGCTCTCCTGTAGAGAGCTTTGTGGATTCCTGGCTGACTTGGGGTCCGGATCTCGATGCCCTCACCTGCAAGCTGACAGGCATACCTTTGCTGCTTTGTGGGTCGATAGCTTTGAGCTTGTAACAAGTCGCCTTGCAACACCAGTGGGGTATACTTCCTTGTGCTTGTTGATGGTGCAGCCTCATCTTCCATAGAACTGTCTTCACTAGAGTCACATGAGTCCGTACCTGTTTCAGAAGAATCTATGGTACTGAGCTGGACTTCAGTTGCTGAATTGGACACATCCGCTTCGAATGTATTCCTTCGCTTGGATGGGTGGATGGTCTGGGCTGGCACGTTTGCCAGTAGAATAACCGAACTGGCCTTTGCTCTGCATTTGCAGTTCGTAGAGGTTCTTATCCTCTTTGCAAAGCCAATGGCCTTTCACCTTGGTCACATAGAAACAGTTCATTCAATGAATCAAAGTTTTGCTTTTCCTGCAATGGTCATACTCTTGCAGGAGTTTTCTAGTTTTAGACAGATGGTTTGATCTTATACAGGCGGAAAGTTCAATGAATTATTCCACCAATGAGTGAAATAATTAAGGTAAAAAATTGGTATTCTCAAATGGAGGAAAAAAGGTCAAATAAATGTTAAAACAGAAAGATAATGTTTCTAAGTCCACAAATTATATGAGTACATTTCATATGAATAAAATAAATTTAAGAAAATATATAATATTGATAATGGGTTATTTATACATTAGTAATATATTTTGAGTTCTGAAGAGCGTGGGCAGATAAGTACAATTTTATTGAAAGCATATATTATATATATATATATTTAAGTTAATGAATTGAATGTTAAACAATTATTTTTTCGGTCTAATAGGGCAATCTTGTGAAGAGAAAAATTGCGCAAAACGGATTTTCCGGTTACAAACCGCCGGGGAAAGCCATCGGAGTGATCGGAGCTCAATTTCGAGGTCAGATTCGGAATCAGCATAGAATTTCCTACCAATTAGCCGGCGCCAAGCAGAAAAGTTGGTTATGGTGATTTCTGGTAGTCTAGTCACATACTTAGTCTGCAAGAATGTTGTGAACCACTAACAGGTTATTAACCGATCCATCCTTCTCAAAGCTGAGTAACGATGAAAAGCAGAAAAGATGGGAAATGGGTAAGAACGTCAACAATTTAATCGATGTTAGAACCGTTGAATCCAACTATTTGAACACCGTCAAAATCTCCAAAAGATTAGCGCTATAAAAGAAGAGCCAGCTCAAAAGGGAAGAACCAGAAAGGGCAATGAATTTGCTTGATATGTGTAAGGACACCAAGGTCCAGTTACAATAGATTCTCGACTGATTGAAAGGATGACAGAAAAACAATTGCTGTCAGAGATAGGCTACTTAAAAACTACACTGGCACCAGACATTCGTCAAATGAGAAGAAAACAAAGTGGAACGGGCGATTTAAAATGGAAAAGGTTTTCATGTGTCTGAACTAAAACAATCAATTAAGAATTATATCAAGCCAGATTTCAGATCTGATTATAGATGTAAACACACTCCACCGCTCAAACATGTTTAATGTGAGTGGGAATAGTGTTATATAGATATATGAACTGAAACTATTGTTATGGTGCTTCATGTTATATATTTGAAATCATTTGTACCTTCAATTGTATAGAAAAATTAATGAATATCGCTACTTGTGACGCTATAATTCGTAAAATGAGAAGAATCAAAGTTGACTAGAGATTTAAATGAAAAGTTCAATGTGCTGAACTAAAACAATAAATAAGAATTCTATCAAGCCTAGTCAGATCTAATTACAAACTTACATACCTTCTGAAACAATGTTTAAGTTTGATGGATAGTGTATATGGTATGTGATACTAAACTATTGTTATGGAGTTTCATGTTAATATTTTGAGATCTTATGTCTTGTGATATGGGCAAGCACAGCTTCATATTGTTATATTTTTTATACAAACAGTTTTGACGCCGTAAACCTACAATATGGTAGAAAAGTCAATAAATATTGGTTTATCTCTAATAGGAACAATTTATTGACATAAAAGTGTTATTTTTGAATTCCTTGACTAAGACAACCTATATAAAGACATATGTCTTTATATTTGTCCGAGAAATATCTCTCCGGACGGAAATCCCCAAAACATAAAAATAATTAAGACACTGACTGTCTTTTTCTTTTAACATAAACTCCCTCCAGAGTTTAAAAAGGAAATACGATTTAGCTCGATTTTTAAAAATATTACTCTATACCCGATATAGTCATTTAAACAGATACAAGGTGTTCCTTGGAAGGACATTTTTCAAGTTCTGACTGCTTCAAAGTTTTTTCATCGTTTGTACCTTTCAAATTTACACCCAAAAAAGGGTTTGTCTCCGTAATTAATTAAATCGACTCTTAATCCAAGTATTAGTTTTAGAGTTATGATGGAAATCTTATCAAGGCTCACTGTAACTATCAAAACTCAGTTTTTGATATAATAGGATTTATGGACCGAATAAAGTGATCTGGAATTTTTTAAAAGGTAATTATTGTCTGGTAAATTCGAAGAGTCGACTATTGTTGGTGGAGATTTTAATATAAAAATAAATCAAGGAATACGTTGCCCATCGAAGTGTACCAAAGATCATCCCCATTCAACAAAAGAATTGAAATCGTTATAATTTTGTATGGTTTCACTGTACCTACAGAAAGAAGGAATAAAACATTATGGACCCTCAATCCAACTCTTTTAAATGACCCAGACACCGATACACAAATAAAAAACATTATTTTAGTCTTTGTAATATTTGATCGGATCAGTAATACATTTCTATTTGATAGAAGATATTGTTACTAAAATCAGAAAAATGTTGCTACACAAAGGATCTATACATGCGACTAAAAAACGATGGATCTCGTAAAACTAGAAGAAACTACGTCGGCAGACTAGAGCACAGAAGAAAAGAAGTTCAGAGTTGATCAGTTATTTAGGGAAGCGGATCTGAATTATAGAAAAAGCTGAGGCTTACCGAAATAAAAGATTATCTAACTCAAGAAAGCGCTTGTGTATTTCAAGAAATGAAGAGACGAAATACTGAAAACAATTTGTATCTTTTTAAGCAAATGGAGAAATTTCATAAGACCCGGAATATATTAGCGGGAAATCAAACAATACTACTCCAAGTTGTATAGCTGCTTCGATTGTACACAAGAACATTGTGGTGCAAGGTGTATAGAAATGGTCAATACTTTTGTGAAGATTGGAGATGTAAAGCTGATGATTCTGTATAACTCAACGACAAAAACAAAGACATAATGGATTTAATCTTACTGAAATTAAATAGTGTATGACATCGATAAGAACACAAAAATGAAAAATTCTCCTGGACATCGGGCTTTACTTCGAGTTTTTCAAGAAATACTCGACGATTTATCTCCTATTCTTGTACGTTTTTTCTAGTTCTCAATCCAAAAATATTTGTGTTAAAACTTCCACCCAATTGCTACCGTTTCCCAAATTTTGCAACGAATTCCTTCCTTTAGAGTCCTATGCTCCCTCTCAATTAACGCATTACCCTCAGGGTGATAGGGGCTTGTCTATAAATATTTTTAACGTTAAAGTCCCTCAACTCTTTTCCCACACTAAATAACCATATTGAGTGCCTTTTTTGTACACAACGGTACTGTTATAGTTCAATTAACATCCATCTTGTAAAGAAACTACACAATTATTTTAGTTTACATAGTAAATATTACATTATTTAGAGTGGGTTCGATGTCGGGGGAAGTACTGTTTTGGAGCTTCTAAATTTATAGAAATGAACTGCAATCAGGAAGTGATCAGGTGTATATCTT
>CP045904.1:17173073-17184769 GCA_013387185.1 Caligus rogercresseyi
ATACACAAAGGCTTAAGAGATATGGGGCAACGCCCCCACAATTCGGGTGAGTTCACAAATTCGGGCAAATTGGTCCGAGGTATTCGGGCATTTAAGTTGTAGAAAAAATATGAAATTATGAAGCAACCGGATTTAAAATTTAACCCAAATAAATATACTATATGAATAATATGTAAACCTATAAAGACAAGATTATAAACAACTGACCCTCCAACACCTTTCTTCATTGCCATCGGCTGTATTTCTCTTCAAAAAATTATAATCTTTAGATATAATCTCTTCGTATGGTCTCCAGAGCGGCTTGTCCTGCGACGTTATCGAGCGGTAGGGACTTTTTCCAAGCACAGACGTTCTCTACGGATCCAGAAACCTCTTCAGAACCCCTTTTTGAGCTCTGCCGATAAGTGGTTCCGCTACAGGATGGCAACTACCTCCTTATTTGTGAGCAATCACAGGAGGATCCGAGGAAAAGAGATGTGTATTCTGCAATAATGAATCGAGACATCGGGTCACTTGTGTCAAAGTGGCTCCACTGGTAGAGCTGACTCAGAGGCGAGTAAACAATTTCGATGTAAAGCTATCTCGAGCAGATTGCTCATCTGTCTCCACTCCCAAACGTCCCAATCACTGGAAAAGAGGATTAATATGTTGCATCCAGAAATTTTTACACCGTGTAACAAAGTTTTTGTCCTTGAGTTGAAACTGTTATTTCCTATTTGCCTATGTCCAGAAAACATGAAAAAATACTTTTATTCATTTCTAATTTTGCTTTTGTGTCCAGGATAAGGATATTTGTGAAATTTACCTATTCTCATAGGGACAAAGTGGTATATTTGAAATTTGATTTGAACAAAATAGATACAAAACGATATATAATGCAATAATAGCATTTATTTATTCTAGATTTACAATAGTGAGACAATAGACACATTAGAAATGAGTAGTTTTTCTAGATTTACGCTTATACTGTAGATTACTTTCACGAATCAGCCCCCAAATATAGTCTCCCATCATGTTTTCATTATAAGACCCTTGGTAGCGGCGTTCAAAGTCCAATATATCCTGGTGGAAGCGTTCTCCTTGCTCCTCGGAGTACGCTCCCATGTTTTCCTTAAATTTATGAAGATGGGCGTCAAGGATATGCACTTTGAGGGACATCCTGCAACCCATTTTGCCGTAGTTTGTCACCAAGGTCTCAACAAGCTCCACATAGTTTTCGGCCTTGTGATTCCCCAAGAAACCACGAACTACTGCAACAAAGCTGTCCCATGCTGCTCTCTCTGTCCTTGTGAGTTTTTTGGGAAACTCCTTGCACTCCATGACCTTTTTTATTTGTGGACCAATAAAGACACCGGCTTCAACTTTCGCTGCAGACAACTTGGGGAAGAAATCCTGGAGGTATTTGAAAGCTGGAGACTCCTTATCTAGAGCTCTGACAAATTGTTTCATAAGGCCCAGTTTTAAGTGGAGTGGAGGAAACAGTACTTTTCTGGGATCCAACAATGGCTCCCATTTGACGTTGTTCTTCCCCACACTAAACTCGGTTCGCTGTGGCCAGTCCCGCTTGAGGTAGTGTGACACGGTATCCCTGCTGTCCCAAAGGCAAAGATAACAAGGATACTTGGTAAAGCCGCCTTGGAGACCCATTAGGAAAGCCAGCATTTTGAAGTCTCCTATAACCTCCCAACAGTACTCTTCATATTTCAAGGCATCTAACAAGATCTTGACACTCTTGTATTCCTCTTTCAGCTTGACAGAGTGGGCGAGGGGAAGAGATGGGTACATATTCCCGTTATGAAGTAGCACTGCTTTGAGGCTCCTGCACGAGCTGTCGATAAAGAGCCGCCACTCTTTGGGGTTATGGGTAATTCCAATTGCCTTAAACAGACCGGTCACATTGTGGCAAAAGCAAAGCTCATCTTGACTAGTGAAAAAGCTTGAAAAAGGCTGGTGACGCTTTCTCTGACCTGATATGTGCACACTCTCATCTAGCAAATTCCACTGCTTGAGTCTCGACGTCAAAAGCTCGCCATTTGACTTCGTGAGGCCAAGATCTCTGATGAGGTCATTGATGTCTTCTTGGTTGGGGTAGTATGGATTTCTCTCATCAGTTACGTCTCTAAACTCTGGATCAGTGTCTTCATGCTCTTCTGAACTACTTTTCTTTTGTAAACACTGCTGCTCTCTCTTGGGAGGAGTGGGTACGGGGAGCTCAGAGCAGTGTGGCACTGGCGCAATAGATGACAGAAGGTCAGGATATATAATAGCAGGTGCATTTTTGCCTCGTCGACGTTTGGAAGGGTCTACCATACAGAAAAAGCAATTGCTTGAGTGATCAGTTGGTTCCCTCCAAATTCGGGGGATTGCAAATCTCATAGCTCTGTTTTCCCCTCGGTACCAACCTGTAAAAAAGCAGAATGAAAACATAAGTATAAAAATAAAACACTTACAAATAAATTTTGCTATAAACTAATTGTAAATAAATTATATATATATATATATATATTAGGTTTTTTCTTACCTTCCAGAGTTCTTTTGCAGAGTTCGCAGGTGAAATGAGGTGCCCAAGGTTTGTCCTGATCCCCGACAGGCATGCCGAAATATGCATTGTAGGCCTCGCGCATTTTTGGTGATCTTTCCAGAGAGTACTTTTTAGCTCTAGTTTTGATAAACTCGCCACAGACGTAGCAAAATGCGTCTGTCGGATGCTTACAACCTCTTGATGCCATGCTTGAAGAATGCAGATAGGAATGACTGATGACGATCGACTTGTCTACGCAGAGACGGCTAGAAGTAAACTGACCTGTTGAGCATACTGCCATCTAGGTTGCAAGAATGTTTTAGAAGTTCGTGGAACGTTTAGAAAGAATAGTTTTGAAGGTTCTGGAGTCATCCAGAAAGTTCTTTAATTTTTTTCACCATATTAGTGCAGAATCTGTCTGAATTGCTGGGATAATTGAAACTAGCCTATTATAATAGGCTAGTTTAAAAAAATCGCTGGCCAGCCTAGAAAAATCAAAGTTTTAAGAGAATAATCATTATTTTCTTAAGTTGTAGATGAAAGGAAATAGAAAATAACATTATTGACCAAAGACAGAAAAAAGTTAAAATTTTGTAACACAGTGTTATTTATGCAACGAAAAGTAGCTCTTCAAAACTCCCATGTGGATTGAAGTATCTTTTAGACAGGAAGCTTCCCCTCCTGGAGGAGCTGAATAACGACAGAGGCAAAAACGAACACCAAATTTAACCCAAGACTCTCTTAAAGTTGTATTTTAATTTTTAATAATTAATATCTAGGAATGCTCTTGATTTGCCGATATTTTAATGTTTTATGATCATTCTCTTTTTGTATATCTTATTACCAATTTAATGTGCAAAAAAAATAATATTTTAATATGATTAGCCATGTAATATTTTTAACGTTTGCCTCAGTTTAAGTGCATATTTTTTATTTGTATGTATTTAAAAATTCTGGATTAATAAAAAAGAAAATATTTATATACATAGCTTCCTTTATTCGATTATTTTTCTCCGATTCAACAGTTCTTGTTAAAATCGGGCAATTTGAAGGCTGCCCCCCCCCCCAAACCAAACATCTCCCATCGCTTTATATATACCTATATATAGATATTCGTTCTCCGGTGATGTCATTGATTAATCACACTGCTACATGTTTTGTTTTTGCATTGCCCAAACTTATTATACAGACCTTGGGCTGACCAACAGGGAGTTGTTTGTTTACGTTATGGTCAATAGCCATTTTTAGAAAATAAATCATTAATATTTGTTTACGAGGTTGGCGAACCATAGAGATAAAAGATATAAAGAGAGATCTAATGCTGGAAGATCCTATGCAATACTACATCATTTTATATAATAAATTGTGCGCAATTTTTCAGCTGGTAATTTTCTTGGTGTCAAGTTCCCAGCACCTATGAGGGCATATTACAATTATAATGGTAAAAATGATAAATTATTTTCGAAGAAAAACATCCGTGGCAGACTTTTAAACAAATATGATGTAAAAAAATAATGGAATAAGTTATAGTACAGTAAACGATAAATCTTAATGTTGTAGGAATATAAATAAATCCAAACGTCAAGAGCAATTTTTAAAAAATATCTAAAAAATAGAAAAAAAACATGAAGACTATAAAAATGAGTAGGTGCTAGTCTCTTGTTATGGCAACCATTGTTTTTTCAGTTTGCAAAATACTTGTAGGCAATCCTGTAGGCTTTGGATTCGGGGAAATACCATATATATATATATGGTTTTTTTCTCTTCATAACTTTTACTTCTTAGATCCACTTTAAAACCTTCTCCCTTCTAAACGCTAAAGGTCTCATCGCGAGGTGCATCACCAATATGTTCCCATCAAACCTCTGATTTGAGATCCATCATGATCTCTGCTGCAGCAAGGTATACTGCTCTGGACTTAAAGATTCCCTCACTTTGGATTCCACATGGACGTTAGCGGCGAGGGAGGTGAAAATTATCCTTCATCCTCACTCTGCCAGGAAGACAATCAAGAGAATACTGAAATTTTACAAGAACTCTTATTGATTAATTTCGTGTAAATTACTGTTTTTATGATTTGTTAATTATCTGGTGTTTTAGATTTGATTGTTGAGTGTATCTCATGACTTTTATCTGCTTGTTTGTGTTCCATTACGTGCTAAAAATCTAAGCTAGAATGCTTATTTATGTAAAAATTTACGCATTAGCATCGTTTTTCTTTACATTGTATATGTTTTTGGAGCTGGTTTAAAAAAAAACCTTAACCAATCACATAATTATCGGATTTGCTTCATTTTGATCGGAACTTAAGATATAGAAATCATACAAAAAGCAAAAGGAAGTCTCTTCCATCTGGGTGCTTTTAAATGAATAACTGTAAATTTTCCAACTACACTTACACTGCTTTCATTTGTCAGTTTTATCCTGAATATATGTAACAAAATATACAATATATGTATGCCTTAACACATAATAATTTAATGAGTCAGTAATAGTGTCAAGAAGAAAAAACACCATTACATTTTACAGGCCTTGCAAAAAAAGGATCGTATTTTATATTTAGTGCTAAAAAAACAAATATAGGCCACTCACGTGTAGTCACTCATTATTGTAAAATATTTTATGATAATACTAGACTAAGTTTTAAGTAGATGCATATAGTGTAAGAGGGTCACATTTGGGAAAATATTGCTCATTTAAAACTAAAAAGCCGTCATAACCTGCCATCTATTTACGATAAAAATATGAACTCCATATTATAAATGAAAGTATTTATAATACCTTCTAACTATCTTATTATGACATCCATCGTTTAATACAGCCTTTTAGATAATAGTATGTGATAAATATATATGAAACTATTATTGGTGCAGCCATTACAACATTTAATCTAGTCTAAAAATAAATAAATAACGAAATTAAATTAGTAACAATAATTATATAAAAAATAATTAAAGGGGTTTAGAAATGGTTTAAGTACAAAAAAGAAGGACAATGGAAAAAACAAAATGACCTGATGAAAGCTCTTTAGTCTTTCAGCAACTGATCTTGCCTATCCAGAATCTGGGCAGAACTGAGTTCTTGAGAGATATTCCATACTCTAGCTGCAGGAATGCCAATGTTTGTGTTTTTTTGTAACATAAACGTGGTCATCTGCTTTATTTCTTGTTATCACGGCGGCCTTTCTTTGGCGGCCTTTTCTTTGGCAGCCTTTTCTTGGCAGCGTTTTGGTTGGCGTCCCTTTCAGATTTCTATCGCCAGGTGGGCTATCATAACTATGAAATGCTTTGTAGGTTCAATTGCGATGACACTTACCCAGTATTAGATGAAGGTGTGATAAGGGCGTCTATTAAAATCTTTTAAGCCTTGAGGTTTTCATCCCTTTTGTTCACTATGATCAGGTTTTGTTGAGGCTTCGACTAGAGGGATTTGAAAATTATTCTAATTATAAACTTTAGTTTTGCCATAAATACGTTGCTTCAAGATTAATATTACAAAATTTCCCAATATACCTTTTTATATCTACTAATCGATTATAGTCTTTGTCATGGAGAAAAACATAATTACATGTTTTCTTTTTTTTAAACAAATATTAATACATCTAAATAAAAACAAAGTTTGCATGATCTTTGATAAGCATAAGCTAGTAATTAAATAGAAAAGCTGAATGTTTTTCAGCGCTTTTTATTTTTTGTATATTATTAATCTATTGACATTTACACAAAATATATACCATAGGTATGATAGAACTTTATTAAAAAACATTAAATTAGTATTGTCCAGGAAACGATCGGGTACCCGGCCCGGGTCCCGGGTGTTGTTGTTTTTAAATCGCCGGGCCGGGACTTAAATAATATATTCGTTCCTTCGTCATTCTGAAGTGACGACGTTTTTTTTTTAGAAAACATTATTAGTATTTTAAAAAAATATTTCAAAATTATTTTTACTTTATTTAGAATTAATTTTTAAGTTTAAAAAACATATGAGGAATTTTTTTTTTCTAATAAAAACGTCGTCACTTTGAGAATTACGAACGAACGAATATATAAGTCCCGGCCTGACTTGCTTGCGGAACAAATATATTAAAGTCCCGGCCGGCCTGGCTGCCGGCACAGGTCCCGGCGAAAAAGGTCCTGGTCGTTTCCTAATATTATCTAAATATAAATGTCCTTGAGTTAGCTTTATATAGTTATAAGAATTGCAATATCAAAGTACCAAAAATCTCCACCATCGTCGATAGGGTCAAGGATGCATCAACCTCAAGATGATTTTTTCAAAATAATGTGATATGTTTACTTGCTAGGATGGAGAGGATAATTGACACTACCTTATTATTGAATGTCCATTAACTAAGTGTAAATGAGGAAAAATTTAATAAATACGGTGAAGCTTATTTGTAAAGGTTGTAATTTTCAAGGTCAAATTATTACACAGTATTAATAAATTAATATATAACTTAGTTGCACCAGCTTTTACTATGAACCTCTAGAGATATAAAAACATTGAGAACATATGGGATTATCCAGAAAAAACGTCATTTTGTCAAGAAACAGTTTGAACCAAAGATGTTTCTCGCTATTTAGAGGGAATAAGCTCTCTAATAATCTAATATATCTATGGATTCTTCTAGAAAAACGTCATTGTGTCCAAAATATACTGAACGCGATGTTTCTTCTCTAATTGAGGAAACAGCTCTCTATAATCTTTAATGTATTACAAGACCAATTAATAACACTGGCCAACAGCCAAATTTAGGTCGGACTAATTTTCACTAATTCTTATAGAGTTTTATCCACTGATTCCGAATATGGTATTCATTTTTCAAAGTTAGTGATAAATTCAGAGCTAAATGGATTTCAAATTTTTCAGCACTTTTTCGATTCAGAGCCATTATTGACATACAAGGACTGAAGTATAGACAAAATAAATAGCAATGATTTGATAGAGCTTAGATCAAAGTACTCATTTCAATTTTTACTTCGTCTCTGGCACATTTAAACTTTAAAATATATGTCATTTTGTACGAAAAATGAAGGGTTTTTCTTAGAGACTCACTGTTCCTCACTGCTCCTCACTCAAAGGTCTTACATGATTAAAAATTGATATGAATATGAAGAAAAAATATCAAGCTTTAATTTGATATGCTTAATATTCCATAAAATGCCTTATTTTAATCAAAATTAGCAAATGAATATTTTTTAAATCCTCTCCATTTTGCCCTTTTTTAGAGAAATTCATAAGTCACCCAGTGAGATAGAAACAGAGAGAGAAAACTGACGTCACAACGTATGTAAACAATAAAGAGTAATTTTCCTTCTTTCATTGGAATTTGAGTGTTTTTTCCCGGAAATCTTCCGAGGATCCAGGATTCCTAATGAGTGGCCTGCCGGCTGTGCCGTCGTACACAACATTTGTGAGAAGAATTCATCGTGACACAGCCTCGGATCAAGCATGGAGCAAGGAGTGGAAGCTTAGGAGGACATGACTCCCCAGAGGGTGCTTAGCCTATTCTCTTTGCATCAAAGAGGATGATGAGTCGGAGACAGACAGACAGACCCTCAAGGACATTACCCCCCCCCCCCTCCTCCTCTCTCTTCCTTAAGGCTGGTTGGCTGGCTCATTCCGTCTGCTCAAAGAAGATGACGTGTCGGGCACCCCGGAGGGAGGGAGGAATGGACTCCCGTGAGAGAGAGAGAGAGAGTCATTGCCTTTGTCCTGTCTACCTACTAGCCTATTCTATCGGGGAGTCTCCTTTTCAAGTGAATCCATCGTTTTTTGCAGCAGAAAAATGAATTACTTACGTTTTCGTTTGCAAAATTCACCTTTTATTAACTATGCAAAAGATACAGCGGGCATGCACCGAAACTCTACGTCGATGGACAAATGGCAAGAAAAGTCTGAACTTTGGAATTCCCATGGTTTGTAAGGAGCCAACAAACCATATCACAGACTGCTACTTTTGCGCTATTGATTTGAGTGGGATGAACAGAAAGAAGCGGGACAGCCTCAAATATCCTGATGTTCTATCAGCACGCCGTCCTGTAGCCCACAGTGAAGAAATTCCAGTGCCTATCTTCGAAGAACTTCCTAACATTAGTGACGAAGATGCCTCAAGTTTTGAAGAACCTGAAGAAGAAGAAATGGTTTTTGAAGATGATACTCCACATCCATTTTCCCAAAAGGAATTAAATGATCTAGTTCGATTCAAAAATATTATCTATTCTTATATTTTATAGGAACACTTAAATTATTTAACTCAACTAAATTATTATCATACTTATTTTATCCCGGTGCTAAAAAATGGCAACATGCAATTTACACGTATTTATAATTTTTAATGGACATAATTCAGTTTAAAATATACAATCAGATAATTAATATATGTTGTTGAAATATCATTTTTTCTTATTTTAAAAATATAGGACGATACACATGAAAAGTCAGCTGATAATAAACAAAAATGTTATGAATTTTTGTCACAAAATGGCTCTTTAAAATCAATTTAGCATTAAAACCTGACCTGATGAAGATAAACGGATATCATTTCCTGATTAAGCAGTGCAAAACTTCTAAATAAGTTGTTGAAATCTAAGCCACTATCAAGAATTAAAAAATAAATAGTTTACTGAGTAATTTATTGTTTTTTTTATTCAGGCTCAAAAAATTACATCACATAATATATGTACATATAAAACGTAGAAGAGGAATTACGTACTTTGACATCATTGAGCATTTTAGTTTAAAAAAATTCCCCGCCTGATAAGCCTTTCAGCACATATTAAAAATTAATAACAACCGATTAGAACATCTAAAAGAAAGCAAATGAGGGCTTGACATGACAAACAATGTATACAAATGTAAAAGTTCTATCAAATAATCATTTTTTTAAAGGCTTCATACGATTTGATAATTATTTTTAACTGATATATATTTAGTAAAAACTTTGGTATAAAATTACATCAAATCCTCACCATACTGCCATCCAGATCCGAAGGCATTTGGGATTCAGCAGTGCAAAACCACTAAATAAGTTGTTGAAATCTAGGCAACAATCTATAAGTTAAAAGAATGTTTACAATGTAATTAATTCCTTTTTATTTTCATGCACCTTACATATCAAAACAAGTTCAATGAGCGACAATCAGGTTTTAAATTTGCTGTCCCAATGATTTGAAGATAATTGTAACAGTTCTTGTACGATTGCTATTTCTTTAAAGACTAGCTCATTTCAGCTCCGTGGCTAAGGCTAGGTCCTGCGGGCGGCTGGGTGGACAACACGTAGTGTAAAGAACTTTCCAAAATCCTGTCACAATTACAGCGTAGGAATGCATCTTCTAGTTCTCCAGCTTCTGTTCTTAAAGTTGCTTGATGTCTGTCTCTAGCAGATGGCCCGTCGGGTGCCCAGGCGTTGTTCCCGGAGGGCATAATGTAAATGGAATGCTTATTGGGAAGGGTTAGATTGACGATTTGTGACTCGGCCTTTGCGATGTCCCTGTCCACTTTTAAATCATCTGGAGGAGGTCGTCCTTGGTGGAGCGGATGCCATAGCGCTCCGTAGAGGACTCGGGCCCCATGGGGGAGATGGCTTCCACCTGAGAGTGTTGGAAAGTCTTTGCTTAGTTCCCAAGAATGGATTTAGAGTGACGTGAAGAGTGAGGCCAATGCAGGCGAGGGCGTGGTGGTGTTTGGTCCGCCTTCTAGAGTGTGTGGGGGATGGGAGTCTCTCCCCAGGTCCATGCAGGGTCGCTTGTGTGGTATCTTCATGGCATGCCCGGCGGCTACTGTTGAAATGGTGCTCTGTTTCAGTATGAGAGGATGTAGGGCAGGTGGACCCCCCCCCCCCCCGGAATAAAGGACGGCGACGGATCGGTGGGCAGACAACTGCGCGTTTCATAAATGAATTATGTGTATCATTGTGATTTGTGGCTGTTGAAAGGATTGTGTTGTTGGATGTCTTGTTTTTATCTTGGAAGTACACTCTTGGGCTCCTCGGGGCGGCGGCTATGAGTTTGAAGGACGTGGGTGGGTGACTGGAAGGGAGGTCGTCCCGCTGTATCTTTTGCATAGTTAATAAAAGGTGAATTTTGCAAACGAAAACGTAAGTAATTCATTTTTCTGCTGCAAAAAACGATGGATTCACTTGAAAAGGAGACTCCCCGATAGAATAGGCTAGTAGGTAGACAGGACAAAGGCAATGACTCTCTCTCTCTCTCACGGGAGTCCATTCCTCCCTCCCTCCGGGGTGCCCGACACGTCATCTTCTTTGAGCAGACGGAATGAGCCAGCCAACCAGCCTTAAGGAAGAGAGAGGAGGGGGGGGGGGGGGTAATGTCCTTGAGGGTCTGTCTGTCTGTCTCCGACTCATCATCCTCTTTGATGCAAAGAGAATAGGCTAAGCACCCTCTGGGGAGTCATGTCCTCCTAAGCTTCCACTCCTTGCTCCATGCTTGATCCGAGGCTGTGTCACGATGAATTCTTCTCACAAATGTTGTGTACGACGGCACAGCCGGCAGGCCACTCATTAGGAATCCTGGATCCTCGGAAGATTTCCGGGAAAAAACACTCAAATTCCAATGAAAGAAGGAAAATTACTCTTTATTGTTTACATACGTTGTGACGTCAGTTTCTCTCTCTGTTTCTATCTCACTGGGTGACTTATGAATTTCTCTAAAAAAGGGCAAAATGGAGAGGATTTAAAAAATATTCATTTGCTAATTTTGATTAAAATAAGGCATTTTATGGAATATTAAGCATATCAAATTAAAGCTTGATATTTTTTCTTCATATTCATATCAATTTTTAATCATGTAAGACCTTTGAGTGAGGAGCAGTGAGGAACAGTGAGTCTCTAAGAAAAACCCTTCATTTTTCGTACAAAATGACATATATTTTAAAGTTTAAATGTGCCAGAGACGAAGTAAAAATTGAAATGAGTACTTTGATCTAAGCTCTATCAAATCATTGCTATTTATTTTGTCTATACTTCAGTCCTTGTATGTCAATAATGGCTCTGAATCGAAAAAGTGCTGAAAAATTTGAAATCCATTTAGCTCTGAATTTATCACTAACTTTGAAAAATGAATACCATATTCGGAATCAGTGGATAAAACTCTATAAGAATTAGTGAAAATTAGTCCGACCTAAATTTTTTTTGTTGATTTTTGTTGGCCTGTTG
>CP045904.1:17184869-17215130 GCA_013387185.1 Caligus rogercresseyi
TGGTAAGGTAAGGTAGGTTCGTGAGGAATGAACAATAACAATAACATAAGAAATAATAATAAGCTCAGGACTGTTGTGTTAATTCGACAATTACGGACTTCCCGGATCATCTTTGCTGGACGACATTTCCCTACGGTCTTTCAGCTGGAGAACCTCCCCTGGCTACAATAGATCCTTGATGCACTCGGATCCCTACAGTACTCGGATTCCCACCGGTCTGGATCCCCAAGGCACTCTCGGGATCCATACAGTTCTTCGTATGTTAGGGCACTTACTCCACGACTGATCGCCACGAGAGTCCTATCAGGAGGAAGCGGGTCCTTAAATACACCCGATGTAGAGAGCTCATGGAAGGGCTGCACTTGAATGTGATGGGTCATTGGACCTCAAATATAGTTTGCATCCTATATTTATTACGCACTCTTATTTAAAGTTTTGTTGTTTTATCTCTATTTGTATACTCTCTTGCATCCTTGTCTCGAAGAACTAAATACACTAAGTTAATTTGATCTCCACATTGCTTCTTATTTCTATTTGAGACCCATGGTCAAGAATATAGTTTGCCTATTAACAAAAATTAAAGACAATACCAAAAGTAAAGACAAAAAGAAAAAACTGATTGGCCTAAATACAAATTTTTTCATCTATTCATCATCAATTATGAATATATAACAGAATAAAAAGTGTATTTTATAACCATAACAAAAATAATTGTTTAGAATCTTATTAAAACTTGTCAAAAATGCCTCTGCAACGTTGTGTTCTTCGACATTGTTGTTAAAAGCATATGATCCTATTCCTATAATCTATCAAATATAACATGGAACATCAAATTCATTTTAAAATAGCTTCTTCTGTGTGAAACCTTATTGAATCTATCGTTTCTTTTTTATTTAGTAAAAAGAATAACTTATCTTATGAAACCATAATATGAATATTTTCATTTTTTTATTCACGTTAATCATTTTATATAATGTGTATAATTGTTTGTCGACAATGCTTTTATTAATTCCTTTTGAAACGCCTTGTTATTATATTTCATAACATAACACATATATCGTGCATATTAATTATCCCCCTTCCGGCTGCAATTGATCCTTGACGCTCCCAGGATCCCCGCAGTACTCGGATTCCTACACTCTGAATCTCCAAAGTACTCTCGGGATCCACAACTGACTGATATGATAACCCTATCGGGAGGAAGCAGCTCTCAAACCCACGTGATATATGGAGCTCAGAGAGGAGATGGACGGAGTTCATGGACCACTAATTTCGTTTGCATTATATATTTTCTTCTCACTCTTATTTAAAGATTTGTTGTTGTTTTCTCTATCTATATACTATGTTTACATCCTTGTCTCGAGCAAATAATTAACTCAATTAATTTGATCTCTTCATTGCTTCTTCTTTCTATTTGAGATCCATGGTCAACTAAAATCCATACCCGAGACTTCTTTATACACACAAATACAGAGGATAGACAAATGATTATAACTTACTTATATTTTTTTTCATTCCGATTCATGTTCTTGATGTGGAAGACAATGAGAAAGAGCATCTTTCGCCTATTAAATAAGTTAATGACGATAAATATAAAGACAAAAAAATTGGCTTGAATACTATAACTTTAAAAAAATATCATCATTAATGGTCAACTAAAACCCATACCCGAGGTTTTTTATACAAACACCGAAGGGTGGTTCATTAGCCAATACTTGAGTCTTCTTACGTTATTTTTGGAAGTTAAATGTGAGGATGATTACTTGCTTATTTTTTATGAAACTTAAGGAAGTCTGTCATGACTCTTTGAGACCTTAATTGCAGCTATGATTGAATCCAAGACAGAAAACTCTCATTACTATTTTCATCACTTCATCGAATGTTTACTAAAATCAAAATATATGAAGATATAAGCGTCGACCATCTCATAAAGTTTGTTCTAAAATGACCATAATTATTTTACACTTTTAAACATACTTTTTCTTATCTCTTATTTTTTTCTGATGTTGATGAGTTAAAAAAACATATGTAATTCAAATTCATCAAAATAAATCTACACTGTTTGTTGATGATGAAAAATAAGTCAACCAAAAAATAAGCAGAATAAGCAAAAAAAGTGCTTTTCTTAAATTTTGATGAAACGCTCCCGATTTCAGACCCTTGAACTTCATATCCCCTTATTGTGCTGGATAATGCGGATTAAATATTATTCCATCATATAATTATAATTCATGTACTCAATATAATAAATGTAATCATATGTGAAGTATAATGTTTTATTAAACAAAAAAATTCTATTATGTACATATTATAGATGTATTTAAATGTATATATAAATATAATTCAAAAAGAATGCAAATTTCTTGCTATATTAGCTAAATAATTCATCTTGTCGGATCTATCGTAGTCCTCCATTTGCTGTAATAATCATTTATATTTTTATACATTTTTTGGATGGATGGTCCCCACCACTTCTCATATCCACAGCATTTAAGGTGTATTTAAGACCCGCTTCCTCCTGATAGGACTCTCGTGGCGATCAGTCGTGGAGTAAGTGCCCTAACATACGAAGAACTGTATGGATCCCGAGAGTGCCTTGGGGATCCAGACCGGTTGGAATCCGGAGTATTGTAGGGATCCAGAGTGCATCAAGGATCTATTGTAGCCAGGGGAGGTTCTCCAGCTCAAAGACCGTAGGGAAATGTCGTCCAGCAAAGATGATCCGGGAAGTCCGTAATTGTCCGAATTAACACAACAAAGTCCTGAGCTTATTATTATTTCTTATGTTATTGTTATGTTCATTCCTCACGAAACCTACCTTACTTTACCGTAGCTCGATGTTCATAGGTACCCTTATTTAGGTATGTTAAAACGAAGGTGCTGCCACCTTTTGTTTTCTCCCGAAGTAAAAAAAAATGTATTTCTGGTTGGCTGTCGAAGATTTCTCGACGATTCATGGGTTTTTTTTCTTCAAAAAATAAAAAATTCTGTTCTTTCTTATTGCCTACGCAAATTTTCTACCTGGGCCATAAAATTTAATCTTTTTACTACCTTTGCAATTAATTTCAACTCTTTAGCACCCGTTTTTCATAGTTAACTAGCCTTTTGAAAATAACTATGCACAAATCAAAAATGGCGTCATCACACAATTTATTTGCTATTACTCGGTTGTTTATCAGTGTCCACTCAAATTTTCTGCCTGGGCCATAAAATTTAATCTTTTACTACTCTTAGCAACTAAATTCAACTCTTTAGCACCCGTTCTTCATAGTTAACTAGCCTTTTGAATATAACTATGCTCAAATCAAAAATGACGTCATCACACAAATTATTTGCTATTACTCGGTTGTTTATCAGTGTCCACTCAAATTTTCTGCCTGGGCCATAAAATTTAATCTTTTTACTACTCTTAGCAACTAAATTCGACTCTTTAGCACTCGTTCTTCATAGTTAACTAGCCTTTTGAATATAACTATGCACAAATCAAAAATGACGTCATCACACAATTTATTTGCTATTACTCGTTTGTTTATCAGTGTCCACTCAAATTTCATACTTGGCCAAAAAATTCATCTTTTTACTACTCTTAGCAACTAAATTCAACTCTTTAGCACCCGTTCTTCATAGTTAACTAGCCTTTTGAAAATAATTATGCACAAATAAAAAATAACATCACACATTTTATTTGCTATTACTCGGTTGTTATGATACCCGTCTATGAAAGATCTGTTTAAAAAGTTTAATGAAAAGTGCAATTTCAAAGACTCAACCCCCAATATTCGGGTTCCAAATCATCCTCCTTCTTCCTTTCCTTCGTCCCTTACCTCTCCTCCGTCCATTGTCTCTCCTCTGTCCATTGTCTCTTTTCCGTACATGGGCTCTCCTCCGTCCATAGCCTCTCCTCTATCCATAGCATCTCCTCCAAACTTAGGCTCTCCTCCCTCCATAGCCTCTCCTCCGTCCATTGCCTCTACTCCGTCCCTTGCCTCTACTCCTTCGACGTTTACCGAACAGTCAACATCTTCAATGAACAATTCTTATAGTCCCAAAAAAGCATTCCAACAACACATCCGCTACCTTGAATTGAAATTCCGTAAAGAACGTACCAACCCCAATTTAGTTATTTCAAGTCAAAGAAAATTAATTGCGGATCAAAATGCCCATATTAGAAATCTTCAGAAAATGGTAGATAACTGTACGGACAATGAATCGACAAAAGTGGAATTTGAAAGACTTAAGTGCGCGCATAAAAAATTAAAAAATATTATTCTGATAAAAAATATAGTGAAAGTAATAAAAAAGTTGGTTCCGGACTTTATGGAGACAGTGGACTATACACTAATTAGCATTTACTAAATAATATTGAAAAGGCTATACATATTTGATTGCATGCTCATTTAATCTCATTTTATAGTTATGATGAACGTAACGATAATATTGGGAGTTCGAACCGGAAGAGGAAAAAAGGCAGGCAAGACAACGGAAAGAAACAAAGAGAATAACAACAGCTTAGAGTGAGAAAGAAAGAGAAAACGTACTTAGGGCTGCTTTGAAATACTTCATAACAGGGATTGGACTTCCTGACTTATAACTTCCACGAATCGGAACAACGTTGGTGGACTTCAAATAGAAAGGAGGTGGTTTCATTCAATTAATATGACTATGAATGGGGTTATTTGTTGGGATGCCACCGACTAAAGTCAGGCGTGCCCTGCACCCTTGGTGGTAAAGGGTACATTTCCAATCATATTTATTGCTCCGTGATTTGTCCTTAGAGTACCTATGGCCTCCAACTATAACATTTGTAGACCCTTTTTTCCCAGTTGTATATTCGACTGGTATAATTGGAGCTGTAGGTCTATCAAGAAGTGGAGGATCGCGAAATTGTGCTGGAGGAATAAGTACGGAGTCCAACGAATCTTGGGAATTGCTCAATGACATTTTGAACGTTTTGGATCAATTGAATAATATCGTGTCAGGCGTACTCGACGGGCACGCCTTTGCATTTTCCGCATTTGCAGCTAGCGTTCCTGCATTTAACTCTTTGCATGAAGGTATTCTTGTAGGGCGGCGTTTTTGCCTGGGATTGTACTTAGGAAGGATTTTCTACCATGGAAGGTTAATTTTTATTTATTCTATCTTAGCCATAAAAGTTCGAGTCGGGTTAACTTGACTTTACAATATTTTTTCTTAAAATTGCCTCATTTCATAGTATTTATATCCGTTACTTGAACGAATTTGTTGACTTTAAATTTAAAAATATTAGGTCAAATGAAATATTTACGTCATCTTTTGTTGGTAAGAGAGTATTTCTATTCAATACGATAACAAATTATTTCATCTCAAGTGTAAGTCTTCAATGTCTTAAATTTTAACTCAAAACAGGACTAGTGTTCCATTGATATCACAGTCCCATAATCACTATGACTAACACAAAGACCGTGGGTATCCTGTCACTAATCGAGAAGGGGTCGGGAGTTTTTACAATATATGAATGAATTAGTAAATTGAAGTGATCAAATATTGAAAAAGGTATGACCTCCTATGTAGGTGTGAAGAATATCTTATTTTGTTTGTTTTTTAATCAATTGTTTTTCAATCCTCATTTCAAAGGTCAAATGTCAGTTGTTTTATTTAATTTCTCAGTTACCAAAACCTACTTGGTATCATTAATTGCTCAGATACACAATCAAAAGGAGTAATTATAAACTTTATCTTCACATTAGCAAAAGTAATCATAATATAATGTTTAGGAAACTCTTTAATTATCGAAACATAATTGATCAATCATCAACCTTTTTGATTTATTAGAACTGACTCGAACTGTATCATTAAACAATGAAGTAAATGATAATTAACCTTCCTTGGTAGAAAATCCTTCTTAGGTAAAATCCCAGGCGAAACCGCCGCAGACAAGAACACCCTGATGCAAAAGAGCTCAATGCAGGGGCGCTAACTGCAAATACGGAAAATGCAAAGGCGTGCCCGTTGAGTACGCTAGAACCAGTTTAGATATTTGGATACATAACAACTCACACATCACTCCACAACAAAGCACTTCCTTTGAGAAATTGATTTCGTAAATATAATAATAAATAAACATAGGTTTTCAACATTGACGTCATAAGTCCAATAAAAAAGAAGAAAAAAACACAACGTAAAGTTTCTTTGTTACTCACTTCTTTATATTCTCCTTGGTACAACATACCTGAAATTACAAATTAAAACAATATAAGTATCAAAATAAACATCAGTCTAATTAAATGTGAGTATTTTTTTAGGATATAATACTTTATAAACATCAAGCTTCGCATGGGGAGTGTTGATTACATACATATGTATATATGAAATTCTACTTTTATATGCTTTGCATTTTGTAAGTCGAAATGTGACTAGTTAGCGTCTTTGTAGTCGGTGTTTTGATCTATATGTAGTGTGTCTGATAGTTTATCGTGTTTATTATATTTAAAACGTTGTTGTTTTGTCCTTAATTCTTTCAAGATGTATGTACCTTTTCAAATAAAACAATTGTCTTTTCTCTCTCTCTCTCTCATAGTGTCTAATTTTATAACGTTTAAGGCTGAGGTATTTATTACTCTTATAAAGGATACTTCATTCACACAAATATTTTTATGAAGAAAGGGTAATAAATTAATAAATCCCTTAATAACGTGTCAGTGAAATAAATGTATCATTTAAAAGAAAATAAATCAATAAAAACTAGAGGCATATATACACTCAGAGAGGCAAACCGGTTCTAGGAATAATTGTATAAAAACACTTATGCATAATGAAATCTGATAAAGCATATTTGTGTTCGGAATATTTGATAATAGGAATTTTTCCCTAACGACACTTTTGTATAAAATGCATTTTTAAGGAAACTACTGATTTTTGGGCCCAGCTTATCAGTCAAAATAGCTTTATTGAGCATTAATGAGCACATTTGGTAATTTTTATTTTATAAAACTAGTAAAATGAGCCCATTTTGAGTACTTTTTCGTTCATATATAATAGACCCATAGGGTACCTATGAACATTTGAGCTACGGTAAGGTAAGGTAGGTTTCGTGAGGAATGAACAATAACATAAGAAATAAATAATAAGCTCAAGAATTTTTTATGTTAATTGGACAATTACGGACTCCGGATTATCTTTGCTGGACGACATTTCCCTACGGTCTTTAAGCTGGAGGAACTTCCCTGGCTACAATAGATCCTTGATGCACTCCGGATCCCTACAGTATTCCGGATTCCCATATATATAAATGATAGATTAATACAAAAATGGACGTTATGATAGATCCAACAAGACAATTATTAGTTAATGGTAGCAAGAAGTTTGCATTCTTTTGAATATATTTCGATATACATTTGATACATCTATAATCAGACAATGTAATACATAATACAATATTTTTAATAAACATTTTACTTTACATATGATTAATTGTTATATTGAGTAAATAATTATAATACTTGAAGAATATTATTTAATCTGCATATCTAACACACTAAGGTGGTATGACGTTTAAGGGTCTGAAATTGGGAGCGGTTCATCAAAATGTAAGAAAAAGAATTAGATTTTTTTGCTAGTTAAATATTTGGGGGGTATTATCTATTATCTTTGGTTAAGACTTAATTTTTCATCAACAAACAGTGAAGATTTATTTGCATTAATTTGAATTACAGATGTTTTTTTTAAACTCATTAACATCAGAAAAATATAAAAAGGATAAGAAAAAGTATGTTAAAAATGTAAAATAATTATGATCATTCTAGAACGAACTTTATGAGATGGTCGACGCTTATATCTTCATATATTTTGATTTTAGTAAACATTCGATGAAGTGATGAAGATATTAATGAGAGTCTTCTGTCCTGGATTCAATCATAGCTGCAATTAAGGTCTCAAAGAGGCATGATAGATTTCCTTAAATTTAATAAAAAATAAGTAAGTAGTCATCCTCACATTTAACTTCCAAAATAACGTAAGAAGAATCAAGTATTGGCTAAGAACCTCCCTTCGGTGTTTGTACAAAAAACCTCGGGTATGGGTTTTAGTTGACCATTAATGATGATATTTTTTTAAAGTTTTAGTATTTAAGCCAATTTTTTTGTCTTAATATTTATCGTCATTAACTTCTTTAATAGGCCAAAGATGTTCTTTCTCATTGTCTCCCATATCCTGAACATGAATCGGAATGAAAAACTAATATAACTAATTTATAATCATTTGTCAATCCTCTGTATTTGTGACCATGGATCTCAAATAGAAAGAAGAAGCAATGTGGAGATCAAATTAATTGAGTTAATTTATTTCCTCGAGACAAGGATGTAAACATAGTATAGATAGAGAAAACAACAACAAATCTTAAATAAGAGTGAGAAAGAAAATATATAATCCAACGAAATTAGTGGTCCAATGAACTCTGTCCACCTCCTCTCTGAGCTCCATATATCACGTGGGTTCGAGAGCTGCTTCCTCCCGATAGGATTATCATATCAGTCAGTTGTGGATCCCGAGAGTACTTAGGAGATTCAGAGTGGTAGGAATCCGGAGTACTGCGGGGATCCTGGGAGCGTCAAGGATCAATTGCAGCCGGAAGGGGGGATAATTAATATGCACGATATATGTGTTATGTTATGAAAATATAATAACAAGGCGTTTCAAAAGGAATTAATAAAAGCATTGTCGACAAACAATTATACACATTATATAAAAATGATTAACGTGAATAAAAAAATGAAAATATTCATATTATGGTTTCATAAGATAAGTTATTCTTTTTACTAAATAAAAAGAAACGATAGATTCAATAAGGTTTCACACAGAAGAAGCTATTTTAAAATGAATTTGATGTTCCATGTTATATTTGATAGATTATAGGAATAGGATCATATGCTTTTAACAACAATGTCGAAGACACAACGTTGCAGAGCATTTTTGACAAGTTTTAATAAGATTCTAAACAATTATTTTTGTTATGGTTAAAAAATACACTTTTTATTCTGTTATATATTCATAATTGATGATAAATAGATTAAAAAATATTGAATTTAGGCCAATCAGTTTTTCTTTGTGTCTTTACTTTTGGTATTGTCATAAATTTTTGTTAATAGGCAAACGATATTCTTGACCATGGATCTCAAATAGAAATAAGAAGCAATGTGGAGATAAAATTAACTTAGTGTATTTAGTTCTTCGAGACAAGGATGCAAAGAGAGTATACAAATAGAGATAAAACAACAAAACTTTAAATAAGAGTGCGTAATAAAATATAGGATGCAAACTATATTTGAGGTCCAATGAACTCCGTTCACATTCAAAGTGCAGTCCTTTTCATGAGCTCTCTACATCGGGTGTATTTAAGACCCGCTTCCTCCTGATAGGACTCTCGTGGCGATCAGTCGTAGAGTAAGTGCCTTAACATACGAAGAACTGTATGAATCCCGAGAGTGCCTTGGGGATCCAGACCGGTGGGAATTCGGAGTACTGTAGGGATCAGAGTGCATCAAGGATCTATTGTAGCCAGGGGAGGTTCTCCAGCTGAAAGACCGTAGGGAAATGTCGTCCAGCAAAGATGATCCGGGAAGTCCGTAATTGTCCGAATTAACACAACAAAGTCCTGAGCTTAGTATTATTTCTTATGTTATTGTTCATTCCCCACGAAACCTACCTTACCTTACCGTAGCTCAATGTTCATAGGTACCCTTATGGGTCTATTATATACTTTATATATGAACGAAAAAGTACTCAAAATGGGCTCATTTTACTATTTTTATAAATAAAACTTACCAAATGTGCTCATTAATGCTCAATAAAGCTATTTTGACTGATAAGCTGGGCCCAAAAGTACGTAGTTTCCTTTAAAAATGCATTTTATACAAAAGTGTCGTTAGAGAAAATTCCTATTATCAAATATTCCCAACACAAATATGCTTTATCATATTTTTCCTTATGCATAAGGTTTTATACAATCATTCCTAGAACCGTTAAACCTACCGCCATTTTGCGTTATTGTCGTACGTGCGTCGGAATACATGTACGCGGCCGGATCTTTTTTTTGGACCGCCATCTTGCTTTTTTGAAGATTTACCAGTGTCAACCTCAAATATCTTAATTTTTTTGTGTGAAAATTCTGTCATTGAGTTCATATGGGGGACGTTTTGCCGTGAAAAAACGGGAGCCAAGCTGTCGTCGCGTAGTAAAATAACTGCGAGATGTCGAGGTGCAAAGTAGCGAGGGCCGACTGTAAATATATATATATATAATATAATATATATATATATATGAAACAATGTTTTATTGGCTTCTGGTTGACTTTGTAACCAAAGGGATTTAAATGACTTACACTTTGGTTATCTAGTCTAAACTATTCTTTTTCATAAAGGTATTTATTTTATACCTCTTTTTCAAATATAAATATTATTTTACAAGTTTTAATTAAATATAATCAAATATATTATACTCTGCTACAACTTCCAGAAACCTGTTGAAAATGCCATGTTTCACAACATCAGACGAGCATTTTACAAAGTTGTCGCAGGGGGTATTTTTATTTTTTTCTTAGTAATAAAATTATATTATAATTACGTTCTTGTCGTATCACTGCATCTAATATTGTAATACATATATATTTGTTTTTTCATCTTCTTCTAGGAACGATCAACAAACTCAGCCCCCGCCCACAATCGAGGAAGATATATACAATATATACGCTAAGTCCATGAATGTATATGGCTAATAAAAAAAGCTATACATTTTTACCACATATTGCCATGGTCTTTTTAAATAAAGGAGATATTTCATAGCAATACTTTCAACTTATTATTACTCAGAAGAAACAAGATAAGGTATTAATATTTTTTTAACCCTTTCTGTCGCAGTGGTACTCCAGAGACCACCTTTAAATGCGTCGTAACTCGTATCACTGTCGGTTAACAAATTATACACCCTTAAATATGATGCAATAGTGTTTTTTGTTGCGTAAATTGGTCAAGTAGCGTTTAGTTTAAGTCTGAATATCAATGTAGGAGGATTTCAAAGATGGCTTTCACCTATAAAGTAGTAACGTTATATTTATGCTTACTATATCACAGTAAGTAATATTAAGATCTATAATTTACACAAAGACGTTCATGGATATCCAAGGAAAAAGATATATATATATATATATATTTAAATTTTTACCAAGAAACATTTTCTTTGTCAATCAATTATGGTGGTCCTTCTGAGTAACCACTATGACTTTGAGACCACCCTAGTTAGGTGTTTACTGTGGGATACCACCATGTCATTTTTTTTATGGTAGGTCGAAAGTAAACCTTAAGATAATTCACTGGAATAGATCCATATGCATACTCAAGATACTAATTTGTTTTGCCAAAAAACAATGTACACTTTTTCCCCATATAATGCAGCAAATTATATCTTTCAGAAATCTGAAAAAGGACTATCTGTTGAAGAAATTAGAATCACATTTGCCGATATCCATCTGACGATTCACTAACATCTATAGACAGTGATAACTCTGATGAAGACATTTGTATTGGTGATGCTACTGAGATAATGGAAAGTGATGATTCATCTGAAGAGCTCACTGGAAGTGTGTGAAAGTTCCTGCAATGCTGTTTGGGCCCCTTAATGGAAGAAAAAAATGTATGACTGTGATACAATACCCGTTTTTGATGAATATTGTGGGCCAAACAAGGATGTTTATAATGGTAGCAAAGAAGTGTCTCCTATTGCTTTATTTTGAGACTTTCTTGATGCTAAATTTTTGGATTCAATTGCATTCCAAACAAACTTGTATGCAACACAGAAAGGATCTCCTTACAAGCCAACCAATGCAAGAGAAATTGAAGTCTTTATTGCAATAAATTTTATCATGGCACTGAAGAAGCAACTTTCCTATCGAGATTATTGGTCAAAGACCCCATTTATACGGACTTAGCCATCAGCAATGGAATGCCATTCAATAGATTTTCTTGGCTACTCTCCCACATCCGAATCGACCGAATATCGAATATCGATCAGTGCGGTAGATAAGAAAGAAATAGGTATTTATTTATGTATCTGCTCTATGACTTCTTCATGTGCATTTAGTATCGGACAATTTATAACAAAAGACAATTAAGTATATAATTTGTTATAGTTGTTTTTAGAGATTATTTGAAATTTAATACATGTTATTTTTATATACATCGTTTATGCACTCGAACTTTGAAGGAAATGGAAGGCAATAGCAACAAAACATATCCTTAACTGTCTTTTGTTATACCTTGTCCGATATTAAATGGGCTTTCAGCTCCGGAGTTTATTTATTTATTTGCTAAGTACAACTTTTTCACAACAGGTAACACTTCCAGTTCTAAATACCGATTTACATTCGGTAGTCGCAGCTCTGATATATAGGTATATATATATATATATATATATATATATCAGAGCTCCCCGTCCCTCCTCTTCGTGAATGGAGTCCTACCCCTCGTCGGACTTCGTTAGAGAGCTTCCCATCCCTCGTCTTCGTTAGAGAGCTCTCCATTCACGAAGAGGAGGGACGGGGAGCTCTCTAACGAAGACGAGGGATGGGAAGCTCTCTAACGAAGTCCGACGAGGGGTAGGACTCCACTCACGAAGTCGAGGTGAGGGAATGTGTCTCTTATGGGAGGGAGGGAGGAGACTCGTTTCTTGGTGTCCAAGGCATTTATCCCATTCGCCCCGGGAAGATAGAAGGAAGGGATCGAGGGATCTCCAACAAGTTTGAAGTCTAGGCCAGAATGATTTCATGACACCCAAAAAATAGATTCCCAACTATGATCAGTGGAGGCTCTATATTTGTCGATAGTTGCTGGTGACGTCACTCTTGACTCTCTCTCTCTCCCTCATGTTTATGAATGTGTATAAAGGCGTGTAAAATTTGTTCCTGTGAAAATAGCTCTATCGCTGTCCATGAGCACAGTTGTATCATCAGTCCACATCCTCTTATAACAATAAAATAACTATTGTATGACGATTTGTTACTGATACATATTTAGATATTTAAGTCTCTTTTAAGTTTTCAATTCATATAGGTATCTTGTTATAGGTACAACTTTCTTGTTTCTTTAAATAATTTCAACTATTGTGATTGTCTATGTATTCCTTTGCCTCTAATACAAATTTATGATATGAATGAATGCATTTAGAGCATCCTCTTATTATAATATCCTTATTTTTTTTTTTTCATGAATACCCTTTACCAAGAACTACTAAATAATACACATATATAAAGCCGCCGCAACACAAGCAACCAAATATATTTATTAATTGAAGACAATTAATATATATTATAATAAATCTTGTGATATCAAAAGTATCCAAAAAAACTGCTATAAATTGAATGATGGATATAATAAATATCAGCTTTCTTAAATGAATAAATAATAAGAACATTTCCACGATGTAATCTTATAAAAAACTGTCTATATAAGGAATGTGATAAGGTATTTTACATCTTGTTCTCAAATTCTTATCAATTTCCTTTCGCATGCACGAGTGCCGACCGGACTTTTTCTCACTCACTCACTCTTCTCTCGAGAATGAGGCGATTATGTACATATTTACCTCCGCCGAAGGAGGTATTGTTTTCACTGGCGTTGGTTTGTTGGCTAGAAAGGCATATACACACTCAGAGAGTGCAAACCTCCGCCGTCACGGGGTCCTTATGAGCCTTCCGAGGCGGATTTTTCATGACTGGGGCGGCGTAGAGGAACGGGGGAGGGTTTCCCTCGACGGAAATTCTGAGAGGAAGACGCTCCCGGCACCCATTTCACAGCACAGCGACATCTATTGGCAGAGTAGGCTAACTTGAAGTATTTATTAGTATTTAGCTCATTTTGCATCTTAATTCTGCACTCAGAGATGCCAAATTTAATCACTTGTTCCTTTGTGCATTTCCAACAACTCCACAAAGTTTCATCCGAATCTGTTCCGTACTTTTTGAGTTATCCTGCTGACAAACAAACTAACAAACCAACACCAGTGAAAACAATACCTCCTTCGGTGGTGTAACCAGTGGATTGTAGAGCTCTACCAAAGTAGAACGTAATAACAAAATAACCTCCACCTACTTTCATGGTATACGAAGTCAAATTTGCTCGACTAGAAGATTCCTTAAATGATATGACCTAAGATTCCTGACACACTTTGAAATCCAATTTAGTCTTGGAAATATAAAAAATGAAATCCTATATATATATCCAATACAATGTCAACGTGTGCCATATTTCATAAAAATATTCCATTAAAATAACATCAAAGGGTGTTCAGTATCGCTTCTCCCTTTTTCTGCCCATTAAGACATGGTATTCATATTTTGAATATTCATGGATATCCGTGACTTCTTCTTTGTCTCGGTCTGTCGTCAACTTCCTACGAATATAGCTTTCGTCATAAAAGTAACTAAATTAATGTATCGTGTAGTTAGGGCCGGTTTTTGCTATGGGCAATGTGGGCGACTGTCCAGGGCGAAATTTATTTTGGGCGCCCATCCAAAAAAGTCGCCAGTTTTAACTCTAAAACCGCTAATTTCCTAATCAAGTTAGAGGACTGGTCGCTGGGGCGCCCTTACCATCACGTCAACTTGCTGCAGAATCATGTATACAGGTTGAGTGTGTCTCAGAAGAAAAAGAATGAGAGCGTTTCCATACACTGCGGATCACGTCCCAATCTCTATTTCTGCCGGACGCCGCACCGGAGCTCAGCGCAGCTCGAGTGGCTGCGGGATGTGGATGCGGCTTCAAAATAAAACAGTCGGGGACTTTTCAAAGTAAAAAAAAGACTCCACTCCATAGCAGATCGGATAAGGTGGGTGCTGAGCCCGCATGGAGCACGTAAGCAGTATGCATGCAGCCGTTCTGCAACCAGTGGAACTGCTGCTTCCAAAGTAAATTGTATTTCATTAATACAATTAATATAGACCCTTTATAGGTACATGTAATTTATTGGGCTATGTAAAAAAACATGAATCTGTGGATGCATCTACATACATCAGTTTTTTTTACATCACGACCTCAGTCAGTCTTGAATCTGGGTGTTTGACGGACGGGACGTCAATGGAGTGTTCGCCCAGGGCGTAAAGTAGCCAGGACCGCCTTTGCGTGTAGTTATCTTTACTTCTTTCATTGAGTCAACTTACAGTTATATGTATTGATCCTTTCTTCTAGGCCCTTT
The DNA here is from genome assembly GCA_013387185.1 of Caligus rogercresseyi. Taxonomy (NCBI): domain Eukaryota; kingdom Metazoa; phylum Arthropoda; class Copepoda; order Siphonostomatoida; family Caligidae; genus Caligus; species Caligus rogercresseyi. Next base: position 17,200,086 of record CP045904.1, read on the forward strand.
ATATAAACTGAGTAGACTCAGTAGGATATAAACATTGATTTAATATAAATAAACACACACACACACTTCGTATGGCACAAGGAGAATATAAAGGTGTGTCAACTACGAACTCTCTAAGGCAGGCAGGTTGGCGTTAGTTGACTCAGCTGTTGTATGACGTCATTGTTGAAATATGCATATTATTGTAGACTTGTTCCTCTTACATAGTGGAATTCGCTAATGAACTCCTCAGTCCTGTAATTCTATTTAAAGTCTAATCTGGAGAATGTCAAGATCTTAAAGGACCTCAATAACCTTTGCCCTATTATATATTTTCTATTTATATTCATGAAAATAATTGACTTATATAAATTGACAATACATTTAATTCAAAATTTGTTAAATTGTAAGACAAACATAATTTCAATATTACTAGAGATTAAAAATGAGCATTTAAAACTAGTCTAAGGTTCCCTCACTTTAATTTCTCCTCACTTTTTCTGAAGAGATTCTGGTCATTAGAGACGTGGCTTTTCGGACCCTTCTTGGTGATACTGCAACTCAACATGTGATGTGTCTATCAGTATTTTAAAAAGTTTATCCAACATAAAGTTCGATTCACCTATATTGGTTCAAATATAAAATTTTAACGGGCACACTAACACAGGAAGTATTTACGGCAAAACATACGACGAAAGATGTGCTTCTTCTGCAAAACGTACAGAGAAACAACGAGCCACTTATTGTCAGGATGTGATGTCACAAAGGAGATACGAAATAGGATTTCACTACACGTATACCAAAATTCAAAATAATTTTAATACCGAATCACTTCAACTTATTTATACCGGCCCTCATCAAGATGACATCAATTTTTAATAACAAAAGCTCATAGCATTTTATATAAATTCAGATCAACAAACCCCCCTCCCCGATAATTTTATCAAACTTATTGTCAATGTGTATATGAATCACAATCCGTTGTAATCTAGATATCATTTCTATTTTAATAATACGTCAGATTTTAAGATCATACGTTTTTACAATAATCCACTTACAACCCTGCCCGTGCTCCTGTTGTTATTATTGTTGGAGCTACTTCATATGATTAATATTGTGCGATATAATGAATGAATAACCACCTCAATTTATTGGGGAAAAAAAAGAGACGTTGGCTTTTCGGACCCTTCTTGGTGATACTGCAACTCAAACATGTGATGTGTCTATCACTGGTATACTTCCTGAAAAATACCGTCTTACCCTTTTACCCACCTCTCATAGTATCTCAGCTCTCATACCCCACCCCTAAAAAGCTTGAATTCTTTTTAATTTTCGGTTTCCTCCCAGATAATGAACTGGCGAGTCTGCGCTCCCAGGACGAAATAAAAGTCTCTGCCCAGAATCGGCCAAATACTTCCCCTTTATTCTAGACGTCCCCCGAGTTTGCTTTGTCCTTTCCTGGAAAGTCTGAATCATCCCCATAATACTCCCTCCTGACAAAATTGTTAAAAAATAAATTGGTATAGAAGTATATATAAATAGGTTTTAATTGGTTTATATATTTACTAATGCTAACTGGTGTATTGTTCAGATTTTTATTAGTTAATATATTGACTAATGATTCATAAGATATTGTTCAGTTCAATGGCACACTGAAAGATTCGTGTCCAGAGCGCTTCTTTTTCCTCACTCACGAAAAGGGACCCACTAAAAATGGACGTGGAAATAAATTAACATCGTAGCAAAGTTAAATATTCTCGATTCTCCTTTTGAATAGATATAATAGGAAGAGGAGTTGATGTTCAAGACTGTTTCATCAGGAATTTGATGATCTTCAAGTCATTTTGGACTACCATGGAGCAAGGTTCTTTAGGAGATCATGAGGCTTCTTTAATAGAAATACAGGACTGATGAGTTCGTTAGCGAACTCCACTAAGAGGAACAAGTCTTCAATATGGAGAAGGTGATGGTAGGAGGGCCCTTCCTGAAGACGATGAATATAACTCCTCTCACGAAGATGAAAATGGGAAATCCTATAATGGAGACGAGGGATGGATTTTAAATCAAAGACGAGGGAAGGGATTCCTCTCATGAAGACGAAGGATTGGACTCCTTTCGAAGACGAGGGATGGGACTCCTTTAACGAAGACGAGAGGCGGAATTTGGTGCTTTTCTGGAAGGGAGGCGACTGACTCGAGGGGTCCAAGGCATTGTCTGTTTGTGTTGAGATGCCTTCATTCGGCCGGATTGCAAAGTTTGAATACTCGACTCGGATCATTGGAGGCTATTTCACTTTATTATTGTTGACTCTGACGTCACCCTCACTCTATTCTTTCAAATATTCCATTTATAACAATCGCGCCCGAAATTAGGCATATATTTCTTCTTCTTTATGTATTTACTTTTTGAGTGCTTCTAACATCGGTATGTTTGATATTTAAGACAATACGTATTATTTACCTAATTCGGGGGATTTTGAACTATAATTGACACAAAGATGAGATTATTTATCTAAAATTGCAAAAATAAAATCATTCTATGTCATTATAAACTCAGTTTATATAAGAATAGTATTTGTACAATACTTAGATACATTCCACAAAAAACTTGCCTACCTATGTATTTGGTCCATTTCTTCCATGAGTCATAATTCTCCTTTTCTACCTTGGTCCATTCCTTCCTGGTCCATTCTTTCCTGGTCCATTTCTTCCTAATCCCTATTTTCCTGGTCCATTTCTCCTAATATCACTATATATATTTAGAACTGTATAGAGCATGGTGCCATGGTGACGGCCCGCGGGACGGAACCGGCCCGAAGGGACATCTCATTTGGCCCGTTACGTTAGTGGTTGAGAAGTGTTTGTATAAATAAATACTATGATACAATATCAACAAATTAAATCTACTTTTGTTTAGTGTTGCGAGGCCAAAAATGTACCGGTAATTGGCCCCCACGAGGTCCCACATGAAAACTGTGCGGCCTCCTGACCGATATCACCCTGGCATCCCTGGTATAGAGCAATATAAGAACCAATAAAATATATATTGCTTCGGCAATTCTTGAATGAAAATATATAATCGGAAATTCCCATTTAGATATGACCTATAGAAATATAAAAATTAATATAAATAAGGAAATTTGATAAAAAAACTACTAATATTATGGTTGTAAAATTTAAATATAAATAAGTCAATTTGAAATAAAATTACAAAATATTATTGTTCGACAGTCAATATTTGATTGATAAACTGTAGTTTAAGAAAGCTTAGATTTAAAAAGAGTGCATTTATTGATATTCATGTCCATATACATATATAAATTTCTACAATCAGAGCTGTGATAAAAGTGTTTAAATAAAAAGAATAAGTTTTACTTCGTTAATTCTGAAACGTTTATCTACTAAATTTAATATTATATGACACGGAGTTTTAATCTATGAGTTACATAAATTCATTACGTATGGCTATTTTTGTTGTTAGCTCTTAAATATTTCCTACCTGAACGAAACTTAATTTGGTATCAGTCTTTTATGAAAAATGTTTTTTAAAATACATTTTAAGCTCAGTAATTGTGGACTTAAATGTGTTTTCGTGTTGGAATTATTATTAAATATTTGATAAACGATGTTTTTACCATAGAGAAGTAAACAATATATTTATGAATAAGACATTCTAACAGACAACTTAGTTAATGTCTAAAATATATTATCAAAGGAAAAAAAAACAAAAAAAACATCGCGATAGGTTTAGTGACTAGTTACAATTTAGTTCCGGTGATTTTTTAAAACCCCATGAAAATATTTTTATATATTTTTTTGAAGAACTTTTACAAACTACTTTAGTAAAAAAACAAGAGTTGCATTGCTGAATATTCACTAAAGAATCATTAATTCAAATAAAAACAATGATATATATGTAAAAGCAATAGTTTTTCATAGGATTACGAATATTTAGTATAAAGTGCTGAGTAAAATGAATTTACCTGGAGTTAAATGAAAACATGAATTGTGTAAACGAAACAACACTCATATAAGTAAGTTCAAATCGCGCAAGAAGTATAATAAGGATATTCATAAGAATATAAAACTTCATAGAGGTAAGTCTATTTATAATATTTTATTATGGCATTCATCCAACCATCCAGAACCTACAAAATAGATAGGTTAAGAATATATTAATGGCTTTTCACATTATTTTAGCCCAATAAACGCATTCATATAAAATCAAATTGTTAGAAAATATACAAAGGATATCAATCATATTCCATTCCGTTGGTAGAGGTTTGAAATTTATCTACATAACAAAATGATAATACGAGGGAATTGCTTTACCATAAGAGTTTCTAGCAGTAAACTAAGTGAGTACATTTTACGTTGGATACAGATAGCATAATATTTTTATTCTCATATATCATAGTTGAAATCAAATAAAGATACGCTGAGCATTTAATGTATAATTCAAAAGTACTATTAGGCAAAAAAATATACTTCTGGTATCGGTAGACGTTTGCAAGCTGTGTAAAATCGATATTTATGGGTCAGTTGATTTTTTTGGCCTACTTGGTTGGATAGAATTGCATCTTTGTGGATATAAAATAGCATTAAAGTGATTTCATATATACGAATCCAAATATTGAAGGCGACATTCGAAATATTCTCCGAAAAAGTCGTCTATAGGGGAGACACAATTCCTTTTCAAGATATTAGACTAAAAAAGCGTCTACTGAGGCTATTAAATCAGAGCCCTATAAGGCTCTGGGATAGAAAAAACAATAATTTTACTTTTGATTATTTAAAAAACTGACCGAATTTATTAGCAGCTACAAAAATGTTTTTTTATATTTATTTTTATAAAAACAACAAAGTTTTTTAAAAGATATACTTTGTAGTAATTTTATTTATTACTAATTAATCTATAAAAATGAAAATTATTAGTAGCAAAAAGAAGATAACATAATCAAAAGGAGTAAGCACTATTTAAATAATACTTTGTTTAATAAGAAACAAGTTTTAAATGTACATCACAATTTCTTTAATTCCGACTTCTTCCAGGTCGGAAACCGACTCCACCTCTCGGGATGAGGCTGTTATTTATAGCTCTCCTTCTTCTTATCAATGCCTTTCATACCTCATATTCTTCTTCCGAGAGGGCCCTCCCCTCTGAATGTATCCCAGAGACCTTCCTAGGACATCTGCAAAAAGGAACATGGAACTGCGTTTGTGAATCTCTGGAGTCCATCAAGGGAAACCTCGATAAGAAAACTGTAATCACCATGCAGGTTCGTGACTTTCGTCCTTTGGTAGATCATAATATTTATAAAAAATAAAGAAAATGTATATGAAATAATGCCAATTTGTAAAAATAGCATGATTTAGGTTTAAAAATTTAAATAAAATAGGAATTACAATGGTTTTCATGTGCGGTAAAAATGCAAGAAACGTTAATTAACCCTTAGATCATTTTATAACTTCAAAAGTACAATTTTACATATATAAATTTCGATCTGCCAAAGATGCCCCCCCCCCCCCCGGATGATTTTATGAGTATTATTGATGATTTTATAACATATGTGATGCATTTGTAAGTATATACATTTATTTGTTATCGATGTAATTAAATGTTTACATGAAATATAGTTGTACTTGGTACAAAAAAAATAACCCTTAGATCATTTTTATCGCTTATCACTAAGTTTTAAAAAGTTATCCTTCATCACTGGAGCTTTTCGCGAAATGATGAGGAACAATAAACCAAAAACGACTTTTCTTCAACTATTTTAATATAAAAAATATTGAATGTTTCATCCCCCATTGTATTGCTTACAAACAATCTGGCTTTTTGTTATGTCATATACATTTATATTACAATATTTCCCAACACCCATAAGCTCCAAAACTCAAGAATCCATTAGCATTTATATTTTTTTTATTGAGGCTTAAAATATTTTATGATATAAGATAACAAAATAAATAAATATATAGGGGAAGGAATTATGTGTACATTATCAATAAACATCGTAGGTTAAAATTATTCATCGCCTGAGTTGCCTTTCAAAACATAGAATATAAGAACAAAATATTCATAAATAATGCCAAACATCAAAACAATACATATTTAAAACTTAAACACACACAAACGTTAAAACTACAATAAATCATTCAAATATGCATTTAAATTTTTTGAATATCAAAAGAATTAGAATAGATGTGTCCCATTGCCATTTTTTATATATAAATATTTATTACCTTATAATTCAATTATTATTTTTTGCCTATATGGTTTCCATAGAATTGCATCCGACAGAATATAAATAAGCATTATAGCATTAAAATTAGTCTATCGAACCTAGGATCATAATTCAATAGATTTTATATTGACGCTCAAAACATTTTAAATCACATATATACAGATGCATATATGTATATATAATATTCAATAGATTAGTAGAGCATTCTAAAATTCCCAAATCAGTTAACTGTATCACTTTGTGTTACAAATATTGTTGTTTGACTGGCCTATATATACTTCTAACTTTCGGTAGTAATTTTCTTTTTGTTTATTTTTGCTTGTCTGATAAAGAATACGTTTAAAAATAATAAATTAGGTTTATCGTTCATTGCTTATTTTATCCAAAGTTAATATATCGCTACTTTTATGATTAACCGTTTATTTTATTCTAAGTTCATATATTTTATCGTTACTCTTTTAGTTGACCGTTTATTTTGTCCTAAGTTCATATATTTTATAACTATTTTTATCGTTTATCGCAAGTTGAATATTGTTTCTTAATCGTTTATCACAAGTTGAACTATAGATGTAGCGTTTTCGATTGTTTTTCGAAATTAAGTAATGCAAAAATAACTGCTTTTTCTAATCATTAAATCTGATTTTATGATTCAATGGAATTAAATCCGTGTGGAGATTATTTTTACACCCCAATAGCCCAATAGTGAAGTGATACCTCGTTTATAATACCAAATACTTTTATTCATACAGCTTCTCCCACCAATCATGTTCGAAAAAAGGTCACAGAATATTATTTTTATCCAACTTAATACATGTAACCTACTACTGATAATTGATAATCTATTTACCTTCCAGGTCCCTGGTCGCTTAGGCAATCGAATGCTCGTATTTGCTCTCATGCTTGCATTTAAACGTGTCCTTGGACTCCGAGCCTATCTTCACAGCAATGTTCTTGAAGATATAAATCACTATTTTCCTTCTGCAACACAAATCCCATCCCTGGAAAGACACTTCTGTCTGCCTTTCGAAGCCTGGGACTACATGATGCCTGAGGTTCAGAGCTTAAATGCCACAGAGCTATCCAGAGGACACACCATTGCATTCTGGACCAAGGCAAGAACATATATTTCAAGTCTTTGTAATAAGCAGTGATTGTCATATTTCAATGGATACAATCTCATGAACCAAAGAGTAATATTTATTTAAAAAGTACAACTCAGCCAAATATTTGTATCATATTAATTTTGTCCTCCATTTTTTTTCATTTACAGCTCCGCTTAATGGACTCCATCCTCAACGAGAGGCTTCAACTCATGGATTTTTTAAAGAAGGTAGAGCCCGAGCTTCGTCGTACTTTTGTGTTTAAGGAAGACATACAAAACTATGTGAGTCTTCTCATTCAACAAGCCACGGATAATTATAAGGAAAACTATTTGAGAAGAAAGAAGAAGAAACATAAAAAGCCTCCAAATCTACAGAGATTAAACATCACTCTTGTTGGCGTTCATGTTCGTAAGCGAGACGCGGATGTCTCCATGGTGAACCGCTACAATCTCCCCAAACTGAGCCCCAGTTACTATTTGGAGGCCATGCATCTCTATCAAAAGAAGTTCAAAATGTAATATTCATGGTTGTGAGTGATGAAATGAAGTGGGTTGAAGATAATCTCCTGCCTCGAAGGGGCTCTGCTTCATTTACCCTGCGGGTCATGGACACGTCAACTGTCGAACCTCTGTGGCTCTGGACTTGGCCCTCCTCGCCGCCTGTCATCACACAATCCTCTCCTATGGTACTTTTTCATTCTGGGGCGGCTGGCTATCCGGAGGACACCGGATTCTTCCGAATCACGTCTTTGACGTGACTCCCATGGATGACCCCTTTGATAATACATTAAATTCATTCAGGCTTCCCGACGTAGGAACGCTGGGATTATCAAACGAACAGAAAATGAGTTTGGGAAGGAGTTCTTTTCAAGATATTGATTAAGCAGTTTTTTAATTTTCTATTGACGTTATTCGATATGAAACTTTAAATGTACAAATAAACATTGTATTAAAAAAATTATTTCTAAACATAAAAGTTAATCATCATTATTAATACAGGGGACAAAATAAGCAAAGGGATTTTTTAAATATACTCATAAAATCAACAATTAATATAAAATAAGAATAAAAAACGCACAACCAATTTTAGAAATTTATAAAATAAAAGGGGTAAATGTGAAAAATCTACATCTTTTGTAGACTTTAAATATATATGAAACTAGAAGCACTCAGAGAGTGCAAACCTCCGCCGATCCCCACCAAATGAATCACTTGGTCTTTTTGTCATTTCCAACCCTCTACGCACTGTCCCTTTATTTACACTCTAGAGGTACATGAAAAAAAAAGAAACTGACGTCATCCAAGAGGAGAGAGCACAGCACAGCGACATCTATTGGCAGAGTAGGCTAACTTGAAAAATTTATTATTAGTATTTAGCTCATTTTGCATCTTAAAGAATCACTCAGAGATGCCAAAATTTAATCACGTGTTCCTTTTGGCATTTCCAACAACTCCACAAAGTTTCATCCGAATCCATTCCGCACTTTTTGAGTTATCCTGCTGACAAACAAACAAACCAACAAACCAACGCCAGTGAAAACAATACCTCCTTCGGCGGAGGTAATAAGCATTTAGAATACTGTTTGGAGCTAAACCGATACAATCGCAATAATTCACCTGAATACACCTAAGAACAACAATTCACATAAAAATATTTTGATAGAGGAGACGGAAAACTGATCAGTAGTCAAAATCAAAACGGATCTGAGGGTAAAAGTGAGACGGAACAGTCCAGTCATACCAGTAAAAGCTTTTGAAGGTACAGCGAAAAGACACAAGATACAGTTGCAAAATTGAAGCCAAAATCATATGTATAAAAAAAATATGGGCTAATTTAAAGGCACATTACGCATTGCATTTTATTGTGCAATTATAGTTAAGACATGCATTAAGGTTATCAGAATGTTATATTTAACGTAAGAGGTCATTTGTTATTTATTAGTCTTACAAAAATTGCTACCCATAAAATGAGTTGCAGATTTTTTAAATTAAGGTGTCAAAATTGATTATTTTCTTATAAACACATTCTTTTCTTTTAATTCAATAAGGACTGACTCTTGATGACAAAAATGTGTTATATGACCAAATTAGTATGTATTAACCGAAAAAATATTGCTTATATTCTGCGTTTCGGAATAACTGAATTGTATTTTTTTGTTTATAGGAAACCATATAATGGAGGATATTTATTGTATTTCTATTCGCTCAACTTGATAAGTACTTTGGAAAATTTAGGCTTAAAATGGATTGTACTTAAGTGAAGTCATCTATCTTTTTGGGTTTTTTACGAATCGAAAGTTTATGAAATATTTCCTTGGTATTTTTAATACTCTTTTTGCATAAAATCTTTTAGCAGAAGTCTTACCTCAAGTCTACATAGGGCTGTTTCAAATGACATTATTGTATGGGAGCATGGAATATGGGCTGGATATCCACTATTTAAAAGCATATAGCTCGGTACTCCCCACTTGCTCGCGATTGGAATATTAAATAAATCGATTGTAAAATTTGCTGTGTGTAAAGTAGCACCGTCTTGTTGAAAGCTCATTTCTTCTAATTCAGGCAATAAAATATCAGTTATCATGGTTCGGGTAACAATTTCCATCATAACTGATTTTTTCTTAACTTTAAGAGCTGCAAAATCAAAATTTCAACGTTTGATTTTTAAAAACCCAATCTTTTGGCCTGAATGGAAGAATGCGGTTTCAAAAAACGCAGCAAATTTTACAATCGACTTATTGAAGAGTAAGATTGGTGAGCGTGTTGTCTACAGAAATGAACCAGTCAATTGGTCGCCTCACTCTTGCTATTTACGCCTCTATTTCCTTTGGAATCACGTTAAAGATTTGATCTACGCCAATAATTCCTCAAGTTAGAAGAAATCTAAACTAAGGACTCAGAGAGTGCAAACCTCCGCCAATCCCCACCAAATGAATCACTTGGTCTTTTTGTCATTTGCCAATAGATGTCGCACAGCACAGCGACATCTATTGGCAGAGTAGGCTAACTGAAATATTTATTAGTATTTAGCTCATTTTGCATCTTAAAGAAGCACTCAGAGATGCCAAAATTTAATCACTTGTTCCTTTTGGCATTTACAACAACTCTACAAAGTTTCATCCGAATCCGTTCCGCCCTTTTTGAGTTATCCTGCTGACAAACAAACAACCAACCAACCAACGCCAGTGAACAATACCTCCTTCGGTGGAGGTAATAAACAGTAAACAAAAATATTCTTGGAATATACAAAATTATTAATTATAATTAAAACAATTTTAAAGGTAGAAAATAATCATATATAAATAAAAACAATTACACATTACAATATCGTAAAATAAGAGAGACATCTATAAATGTCCATTTGTGCCCTTCTTGTATTTCTTAAATAGGAGAAGAAAACAGTACAGAGTACCTGACAATATCCCTTATCATGATGGTTAGGAGTTCACGCTTGTCAATGAAATATATTTTAGAGTAATTTGACTATAAGCACCTCGCAGTTATTTCGTTCCACACATAGATATAAACACTCAATTTTTATATTTTATTATATTTAAATGGAATGAATTAAGGGTACTTGTTATTTGATGTTATAAAAAGGCTTTTTATTGAAAAATAATACCCCTGCAACATTTGATAAACGATTTTGTACATTCGATTTAAGCCCATTTATGATTGGAATATTTTTTCACAACAAGGGCTTTAATTACATCAATATAAGCTCCGTACCATATTATTTATCAAAAACAATTTATTCTATTTGTAATATGATATAGTCGTGACATCTTAATAAATTTCAATTAAAGCCAGTTTTTGAAGTTATATAATTTAATATAAAAGCACTGAAGATTTATGGTTAATAATGCATTTTATTTAGAAATTGATATTCAAGTATATGTACAATTATGGGTTACAGGTTTTGTAGATAGCATGTTTCTTGTTGGGGATATTAATTCCATGTTATTAGTTAGTTCCCTCAAAAAAGAAAAGGCTAATCATCCCTCAAGAGGTATTCTATTAGCAGTAAAAATAAGTTTGAAACCAAAACTGATAGCAAAGGATGTAAATGGAAACTATGCAATCTTAAAGTGCGAAACTAATACTGTAAAATAATGATAGTCCTCGATTTATGGGCCCAATCACGATAACCCTCAGTTTTTTGAATTCATTGATTCTCAATTTTTAGCATTGGCAAAAAATGAACACTATGAAACAATTTTTTTTAGGCGATTTTAACTTAGTTTTAAATCAAAATAGAGATACGTTTGGATATAAAACCGAAAACAATCAAAAGTCAGCTAAAATAGTTAAAGAAATACTAGCAAAAAGAGCCTTGAAGATATTGCAAACAGGTTTACTTCTTCTCCGGACCACACATTCTATGTCAAAAATAAGAACAAAATAATAAAAAGTTCTAGACTAGACTATGTTTTGCCAGTGCAGGATTAGCATCCAACACAGCTAGTTTTAAAACGATCACAGGTGTCCAATCTGACCACTCTCTTTTAGTAACCACATTCAAGATGCCAGACATGCACGACAAGCAAAGTTGGAAACTCAATACTAATCTTTTAGAAGACAGCTCAACACATTTTAAAATAGTTGAAATTATAGAAGATATTTTAGTAAAACTACTGACAAAGAAAGTTAAATCTGCGTCACATGCCCTGAAGCTTGTTCTGGACTGTTCAAGAAGGAACGTATTAAATTGGGAACAACAAACAGTGCAGACAGAAAACGATGGCCAAAGAATTAAATGAAAAGGTAGTGCTCACCCACGAAAACGTAGACACAGTGAATCCCTTGAGATCAGATATTTTATACTCGGTCAAAGGTTGTCTTGTAAGAACTGGTCTGGGAGATATTGGAAAGGAACAATTTTGTTTCAACGATTGAAATGCTTGAAAAAAGACAAATGGAGAAGAAGAATATCAGTATATTGATTGACTCAAATGGGATGGAAGTAACAGATAAAAAGAATATATCCGTGGAGATTACAAATTTTTACAAAGACTTGTATAAGTGTCTTGAGTGTGAAAATAATAATAACTAGAGGCATATATACACTCAAAGAGTGCAAACCTCCGCCGTCACGGGGTCCTTAGAACCTTCCGAGGCGGATTTTTCACGACGGGGAGGCGTAGAGGGACGGGGGAGGGTTCCCCTAGACGGAAATTCCGAGAGGAAGACGCTCCCGGCACCCAATTTCACATCACAGCGACATCTATTGGCAGAGTAGGCTAACTTGAAAAATTTAGTAGTATTTAGCTCATTTGGCGCCTTAATTCTGCACTCAGAGATACCAAAATTAATCACTTCTGGCTTTTTGGCATTTACAACAACTCCACAAAATTTCATCCAAATCCGTTCAGTACTTTTTGAGTTATCCTGCTGACAACACAACAAACAAACTAACACCAACAAACTAACAAACCAACAACGCCAGTGAAAACAATACCTCCTCGGCGGAGGTAATAATACCAATAGATTTGTTTTATACATGGAGAATATTTCTCCGCTGATAAAGTAAAAGTAATTTTAATTGCGATAGCCATTTTACACCTCAAATCCCAGAGACCCTTACAAACTATCTTGACTCCGACATCATGTCGGAAGAAATAAAAAGAGTACATATGCAATTATAAAAATAAAAATAAATCACCTGGCCCAGACGGTTTGCAATATAATTTTATCAAATACTGTGACCTAATCTCCCCACTACTAGAGAAAGTTTTTAAAGAATCTATATCTGCAGGACATTTAAAAAATATATAAGCGAAGGGCAACTGATCTTGATTCCAAAAAAAGGGAATGACCCAAGATACGTGAAGAATTTAAGGCCATTAACCTGTTGAATTCTTCATATAAAATCTATAGCGGAATTATTGCAAAAAGAATGCAAAAAGTACTACCAATGATCATACATGAATCTCAAAAGGGATTAATAAAGGGAAGATACATGCATGATGCTGTCAGAAGTATTATGGATTCTATAGATCAAACCAGAGAGTATAAGCAGTAATGGCAATAGACTTTCATAAAGCTTTGACAGTATTTCTCACAGCTATATTATTAAAATGTGTGGCCAGTAGGCTTTAGCCCAAAGTTCATAAATATGATATCTATATGTTTTCGTGAAATTTTACACTACATACGGTAAGAAGGGCCAAAGTTTCCAAATTAAAAGAGTTGCCGCCAAGTGATCCTCTGGCTCCCAGTATGTTCTTTTAGCTGTTGATCAACTCTTAGGAAAATCGATTCTTCCCAGAAATAAAGGAATCAGTTTTGGCCCAGTAAGTAACAAAATACAAGCCTATGCAGATGATATTACTACTTTGTATTCAGGCACCACTCAAGAAATTGAATATCTTTAAATGAAAGTCTAAAAATATAAAAACTCTGGGTAAAGATTCGGCTTGAATATTAATTTTTCTAAAACAAGTATAATTTCAAGTACTGGAAACAATCTACATTCCTTAAATGTAAAAACCTTCAAGAACTTGATGTTTTGGGCTGTGAAAAAATAGAGGGGAAAATGTCCTTGAAAAAGTGAAAAATAACGGGCCGGAAAAATTATTGAATGTCCAAGCTGTTTAATCCTTTTTGGAATAGTGTTGCGGGGTAGCAGAATTTCTTTTCACGCAAAATCCTTCCCTTATGGGTGGCCAAGAACGCTAAAGAATAATGACAGATTGGACTTCCTGAAAGGCACGTTTTTTAAAAAAGAAGTTTGATTTTATGGGCAGAATATTTATTGTAATTTAGAAGAAACTTTTATTGAAGAACTTGAGAAACGAAGAATTTTATACAATACAGTTGAAATAACAAGCAGCAAATTGGACCTCGGGATTGTTTTTTAAATTTTTTAGTTTTTTGGGAAATAAAAGCCTACGTCTCCTACAATTAACGAACGATATTAAATGTAAATATTTGAGGCAAATTGAGAGGCACTGTGATAAGGTAAATGAAATTATCCAATGAACCAAATTATAAAAAGTCTATCAAACAAAAAGTTTGATCACAGTTTATATTGGTTTTTCGATATCGAATAGTCTCAAACATCCTCACTACAAGCAATATCCTTGGGAAAACACTTGAAGAAAGGCTTTGCTTCTTTTGTAAGCTACAAAAAGAAACTCTGAGTCATTCTTTAGCTGATGTGAAGCCACTAGATTTGTCCGTGATAAAATTGCATTAACAGTTTACTCCAATTTGATATTATTTTTAAGACGGCCGATTCCTTTTTTTATATCGGCCCTTTTCAGTAGGAAAATAATTTTTATATTACAAAAACTTTTAATGCCTTGTACAAATTTCGAAGCAACAAGATTGATTTACCAAAAAACTTGACTCTCGTTTAGATAGACTCTTAGTATGTAGTTTATTTTAGAGACCCTCCTTTTTGTTTTACATCTATTGCGTTGATCTTTTTAATTGGTCATGATTGTATAATATATCCCATGTCCCTATATCGGCCCAATTATTATTATAAGAATTTTGTATTTTGGATATGTGAATCTTATGTAGATAAACTGCAAGTGTGAATAATAGTTTTTGTACGATGTACAAAAAAAATCGTAAAATGTGAGAGACATCTATAAATGTCCATTTGTGCCCTTCTTGTATTTTCTTAAATAGGAAGAAAACAGTACAGAGTACCTGACAATATACCTTATCATGATGGTTAGAGTTACGCTTGTCAATAAAATATATTTTT
>CP045904.1:17224401-17277967 GCA_013387185.1 Caligus rogercresseyi
CCTCTATTTGAAGTTAATGAAACTTGAGATACAGATTTTTTCCATAAAAATAAAGATGCAATTATCCACCCCAAACCCAAAAGATAAACTGGTTCCTTAATCATGGCGTTGTTAACGATTAATCGATTAAAAGTCGACTAAATGAAACAACTAACGATTAATCTATTAATCGATAACTTGCATCCCTAATAGAGATATAAAGATGTAGAGAGCTGATTCCCTTCAATAGCAGAGAAACATCGTTCAGCTGTACTACGTCATCGTAAGCTGATCATTGAGATAGATTATATATCTATGATCAGCTTATGTTGATGTAAATCAAATTACTTGGTTATATTGGACACAAAAATACAATTGAACGATGTTTCTCTGCTATTGGAGGGAATAAGCTCTTTATATCTCTATGACAATAACCATGTTATTCAGCAATAATATGAATAGAATAAACTACACAAGAGATATTTTCCAAATATATTCTGCATATATATACACATATATAAAATCTTATATTTCACAATTTAATTAATTAACAAATCTTAAGGAGCTACATCACATAATGACCGACGTTATAAACAAATGTTTTTATTATTATCCTATTAACAAACATAACATAATTATGATTGTGTGATGTCTGTTTACTTGAAGATCTTCTTGGCATAGTACCATATTCTGAAGAAGTATTCGTCCCTCCTGAGTGATGATGACGTGGTATAAGACTGAATGTCTGCATCCATGTGGGCCTCTCTCATCCATGAGGAGAGGGTCTCCGTTGTGCTAAAGCTGAGAGAAGGTGTGTCGTCCATTTTGTCTTTTTCCTCGGGTTCCTCCTCCTTATAATCTGTTCAAACAATGAAAGAATAAATATATGAAAGAGGAATTTAACTCAGAGAGAGAGATGCCAATTTTCTCGCTTATATATTTGATT
The DNA here is from genome assembly GCA_013387185.1 of Caligus rogercresseyi. NCBI lineage: Eukaryota > Metazoa > Arthropoda > Copepoda > Siphonostomatoida > Caligidae > Caligus > Caligus rogercresseyi. The sequence goes on from CP045904.1 coordinate 17,225,327, forward strand.
GATGCAAATATGATGTAATATTATGTAGTTTAAAAAGAAGCTATATTTCGTATTAAAACAAAAAAATCCTAATTTATAAAGTCAATATTTTTAAAGTACATAGTTTATATCTAGATGTCCATATCACAAGTTTTGCCTCTAAGGCAATGATTGTCAATCTTTTGGTGCCGCCAAGATACGTTTCTTTTCATTGAAAAAGTATCTTTTTAGGCTTAGGTCTTCAAAAACAAATAGCCATCTCCTGCTACATCTTACTGTTATAGACGAATAGTGTTCTGAATGATTGCTGGGCCAGGCGCTAGACTGTAGAGGCAAATAAATCTATAATTTCTTACGATCTTAATGTATAAGGTGTATAAGGGAAACAGTCCTGACATATATATATATATATATATATATATTAGGACTGTTCTTATTTTTCAAATGTTTGAAATGTTAGCAACATTGTGCATTTTCTGTTTCTTGGTGATAAAAGAAGACGACATACAAAGTTTGAACAAAATCGGTCAACATTACGAGGTCGCGCAACGAGGTCAAATTTAGTAAAAATATAGTTTTCCGCAATTTTTTTCAAAATGGTGACGTTACAGACTTCATAATAATTATTAATTTAAAGGAAATCTAGAGATATAAGCAAATACATTTTTGCACGTACTATATATATATATATATATATATATATATATATAGAAAGAAAACATCTCTTTGTGTTTAATAGCTAATAAATGTAATGACAATTTAGGGCTTACTATTTAGTCATTTTGCTTTTCGAAATGGACAAAAATATACATATTGCTCTTAAAGTAAGAGGCATGGCAACGGTATTCATTTTTCTTGGGAAGCAGGTTCTCTCTGCAAGAGCTAAAGCTATAAATTCTACCCTCTTTGTGGCTATTGGTTTACTTACCCGGAGATTGACTACATATTGTCCGATTTATCCATTTGAATTACGGTCAATTTTGTTATCTGCCCAACTCGGTACTCAGTTTTAGCATTGCTTGTGAAACTTGTATATATATATATTATTTATTTATCAGGAAACGACCGGGACACCTTTTTTCGACGGGACCCGGGCCAGGACACAATATATATTTTCGTTCCTTCGACATTCTTAAGTGAAGAATTTCCAAAAAAAGTGATGACGTTTTTTTAGAAAAGAATCTCAAATTAAGTGAGGACGGTTTTTTTTTAGAAAAGAATCTCCGAAAAAAGTGACGACGTTTCGTATTTCGAAAATACTTTCTAAAAAAGGTCCTCATTTTTTTATGGTAATTCTTTTCTAAATAAAATCTATTTATGAATGACAAACGAAAGAAAATATTTATGTCCCGGCCCGGTGTCTAAAAAAACGGGACACCGGGCCGGGTACCCGGTCGTTTCCTGATATCTATATATATATATATATATATGTATAAATATATATATATACATATGTATATATATAATAAATTGTCTATATGGACCATGAGACTAGTAAAAAAACTCACCAGCTGGACGAACCACTTTAACAGCCTCTTCATTCTCCAAGGGATCACTGAAACCAACCTCGTTTTGGCAAATATGCGAATGAAGTATTGATGACCCTCCTAGAAAAAAAACATAAACAACCATGTACAAAAGTAACTCATTTTGTAGAGATAGGAATCTTATGTTAAGAGATGGGAATATGCTATCTCAATGTAAGAATGTATTTCACGTGACAATGGCTATAAATAAGTATAAGTAAGGTGCCACTCAGTCATATATTTGAAGTCAGTGAGGAGATACTTAGCCCTCTTAAAACATGGATCGGCCTAACTGTCCAATTAGGAAACAAGGAGTCACTCATAGCTCAGTCACATCAAAATAAACCTTAGAAAAACTTGATCTATGTCACATTTGACAGAATATTAAATAGATTAATAAACTGGGGATTTCTATTGAATAAGTAAAAATGAATTCCAAATAACAAAAAAAGGACGAAACACTACATTTTAAATTTGTTTAGTGTAGAAAATGGGAGCTAAATATTTGAAGAAATATATTAAAATCAATTGCATCTTTTCCTATAAATATGCTAGATTTAATATACAAAGCATTCTAAGTTCTCTGTTTAGTAGATAGCTTTTTTAGTTTTCTCGACGTATGTCGACTAATTGGCACGGTTTTTTAAATGATGATAACGTTGACTTCTGATTTAAAATAAATGTTTTTGCCTAGAGGGTTCATTTGAATTGCATCTGTGAGGATAAAATAAGCCTAAATGCATTACTCAATCGATCTATAATTTTTGTTTATGTATTTTGTTCTCCAGGAATCCTTACCGCCAGATCCTGAACTTTCAGTCTTTGTGTATCAGCCTTTACTCTTCCAACTTCCATCCACATGTGCCGCTTTGCATCTCTCACAGCCACCTTATAGCCTTCCAGCGGAGCCCCTCCGTCCGATTCGGGTGCACCCCATTCCACGATAATGGCGGTAGGACCAACAGAATGAATTTCAAGGGGAGCAGTGGGAGAGGATGGTGGGCCTAAATGAAAAACAAAGTAAAAAACTTTCTTCGTTTCAGCCTCAAATTTTTACACTGAAGGTTACTTAACATACGAGTCTAACAAAAGTTACTACTTCTTAAAATACTTTATAGTTTTTTTAGCTTGTACTCTTCAAGTAGCTAGCCGCTATATATATATTTATTAAATGATGTATAATTTTTACACTCATTTACTCAAAACAAAAACTTTGCAAAAACGCATCTTTAAATATCAAATCAGAGAGTGTCAAAAGAATAAGACAAATCATACTTTAAGTTAACAAAAAAAAAAACACTCGGCGGTCGAGACTGAGAGACAACCTGTGCCAAGGGATTAAAGGATTATGTTTCGTCATCTCTCTGTATTTTTTTTATGTGTAATGAAAGCATCTTCAACACGAGGACCACTTCTTCGGATTATTAAGGCAGTCCAGTGTCTTTCTTTCTATATCTACAACAGAGAGACTATTTGTAGTTGTCGAAGAGGCTGGAAAACAACTTTTTTTCGGTTGTAACCTATCAGTCAATATAAAAAATGTTCCATTTGTCTCTTTCCTCTGCATGAAGCGTACGAAGTAATGATAAAATTAATTTAATCAAAACAGCTACCTTCTTTACACAAACAGCTTTTAACAAAAGAACGGAAACGAGTTAATGTGATCACTTACGTGCGTGAGTTCGAAGGGATACGATTTCTGTAGGAGAGGGTTCACCTGCTCCAACTTCATTAACGGCACTGATCCTGAAGTAGTACTGGCACTTTTCCTTCAAGTTCTCGATGGTAAATAGTGTGACGGAGGGATCAACTGTGGCTGCTCTCTCCCAGGAATGGCTAGTGGATATCTTTTTCTCCAGAACGTATTCGATCAACTCAGCCCCACCATTGTGGAGGGGAGGGCTCCATTGAAGCGTGACGCTCTTGGAGGTCACATCCGTGACTTGAACGTGTGGCTCCCGGGAAGGGATTTCCTGGACGCGCTTATGGAGGATGAAGCCGCAGAGAAGGTCTCTTCCACGATGAAAGCATCGCTGAGCCCTACTCCGTTGCGAGCAATGATACGGAAGTTGTAGGAAACGCTTTTACCGAGGCCACGGATCTCCATTTTCGTGTTGTTGGAGATTCCGACCTGTTTCCATGACTTCTTGCTTTCTTCCCTTCGCTCCACGATGTAGTCCAGAATGGTTGAGCCACCATCGGAGTCAGGGACATTCCAGTTAAGCTCCATAAAGTCATCTGACTTCCATTCCACCATTGCGGACCTCTGGGAGGAGTTGGCTTATCTAAAAACAATGAATTAAAGTTGTAAGTTATGACGAATCACTTTTGATAAATGGTACGAAATTTTGTGGCAGAAAGAACTATAATTAAAGAAGTAACAGAGGTACCAAAAATATAAAAGTGTCTAAATATATACAATTGTATGGGTATATTTTAATAAATAATAGGTATATGTTTCATCTCAACTGCTTCACTTCTCCGTTCACAAAAAATATTTGGGATTGACTGATTTAGGCAACTGAATATTCAGTGGTAGAAAAGTAATAGCAGGGATTGGAAACCTGATTTTTTAATATTCTTATAAGCTTTTCAAATTAAGTGGAATATTACTTCGACATATGTCTATAAACAAGAATTAGTCACAAAAATAACTATGTCCGCCTTGTGAGCTATATGTTATGATTGAAATAATTTACCTTTAATTCGGACAACAAAGTCGACCGAGGTCTCGGATACAGAATTCGAGAGTTTGGCCGTGTAAACTCCACAGTCCACGGATTGAGCATGTTTGATGGTGATTGAAACGAACTTTCTCGTCACTTTCATTTGAATCTAGAGCAAAGCGTAATGAACTATTTGGAACAATACAATATATAATGTTGGCCTACCTTCTCTGACTGTGTGATTTCTGTTCCTTGGAACAGCCATTTCACATTGGGTTTTTGAGTCGTTTCCACAAACGGCACATTGAGTGTGATGTCTTGTCCTCGGGTTGAAATCATTTCCTGCTGCTTACTGATTTCTTCATTCATTATTTCCAACTTTTGGTCTCCTCCAGTCAACTCTACTTCAGTGATAGTTGTCACATTCTCTGCCACACATGAATAGGATGCAACGTCGGTCAAAATAGCATCCTTGATGACGAGTGTTCGAACGTCTCCATCAATCTCAAAGGTGTAATGTGGGCCGTCAGAAATTTCATGTCCGTCCTAAAAATAAAGTTTCAGTCCCAATATTTCTTATATCTTTAAGAGAAAATAAATTACTTAAGCCATTTGATGTTTGCATCACTCTTGGACAGTTTGACGGTCAGCTTTACGCTTTGTCCAATGGTTCCAGTCGTCACCTTTTTCAGTTTACCCACGAAGGAGACCTTTGGTTCCTCAAACGTAGAGGAGAGCCGTGCAGCTCTTGTCACCAACGTTGACGGAGTATTCTCCCGCGTCCTTTTTGTCTGCGTTGTTGATTTCCAATCTCTGTTTCTTGCCATCAATGATCAATTGAATCCTCTGGTTGAATTCGATTTCAAGGCCTTGCTTGAACCATCTTGTGACAGCATCACCCTTGCTAAGTTCGATTTCGAAAACTCCTGTTTCTCCTGATGTAAGCCTGCATGGGCTTAAGCTCTTTATGAACTCAGGTGGAAGTTCTGGAAATATATAAATATATATAAATAAATAGAAACGTTATACTCCTTGAAAGTGTCTTACCAATCACTGTGAGCTCACAAGAACATTCTTGATCCCCAACAGAGGCAACGTATTCGCCTTCATGGTGCACCGTCGAGGAATTAATGATGAGGGATCGCTTTCGTCCAATGTTTTTGAACTTATACTGCTTATCCTCAGCCTTAATTTCCTGTCCATCCTTCTGCCACAAAATAGTTGCCTTCTCATCTGATACTTCAACTGACATTTCGAAATTGGTGCACTCCTTTATTTCGACATCTTCCAGAACTTTAGTGAACTTGATCTCCTGTCCCTGGACGCAGAGATTGGCTTGGGTTTGAACCATGCCAAATTCGTTTTCAACCTGGATGCGATAGTCTCCATGGTGTGCTTGAGTCACTTGTGAGATGCTGAGGGAATAAATGTTTTCTTTGTCGGTGAGGCTGATGTCACCGCCCGCCTTGAGGGGAGAGCCATTGAAGAACCAGGCGATGCTTGGCTTCGGTTTGCCCGTAATGACTGCCTCCATTTGATGGAGTCACCAATCTTGCAAATTGTGGGTGTAAGAGGCTTCACAATCATGGGTGCTTGTTGGGACACTGCCTTAGGATTGACATTAAGGATAAGAGTGTTGGAGGCTTCTCCTTCACGGTTCTTGGCAAGGACTTCGTAGGTCCCTGCATCTTCTGGACGAGTGTTTGTTATCCGTACAATACTGCAATACATATGCATATCCGCTTGATGGTGAATGCTAAGCCTATCAGTGTCCTTAATTTGGACCTTATTATGATACCAAACGACCTCAGCCTCGGGGATAGCCACAAAACGACACTCAAGTTCCGTATTTGATCCTTCCTCCACGTTTTTTGTTTGTGGTCTCTGTGCAAAGGTTGGTGGAATTCCCTCAACGATGTCTGCAAGGGAAGATTCTCTTGAAAGGCTTCGGCGATCATGTTTGTCTACACCTCCATGATCTGAAAGGGGTCTTTCCACACTCAAGTCTGCAGAGGATGAAGCATAGCCAACACAGTTCTTGGCGACGCAAGTGAATGTTCCGGCGTCTTCAGGGAAGACTTCCTTGATGACTAGGGTGGCTACGTTGTCGTCAGCGTAAGATATTTGAAAATCCTGAGAGGGCTTGATAATGGCAGTTTGTCTAAACCAAGTGATTTGAGGTCTAGGGCTTCCTTCGATTTTACATGTGAACTCCACTTGGCAACCATCTACAGCAGACATGGTCTTTACTTTGGTGATGATCTTGGGTGCAAATGTGCTCTCTCCGGCTTTAGGCTCTAAAATGCAAAATTCAAATTAGGGCAACAAAATTTTTCAAACTTAGGCAACTTACGTTCAAAACAGGTAGCTTTTCAATCTTCTCAACGAGCTTCTTGTGAACGTATCTGGTGTAAGTTTGTTCATCCTTAAGGTACTGAGCAGGGACCCAACCAGACTCCTCAGTGATGTGCTTTCGCACATACCACCAGTCGTTGTTGTTCCATTCCAGGACGTGGACCTTTTCTCCTTCAACCAAGTTCATGGCCTCACCCGTGTCTGAGACAAACGTTGCGAGAGCGAGGAACACATCTCCTTCCTTAATGGAGAGTTTGGTGACGTCCGACGTGGAAGAGGACATCTGAACGGCTTCTCCGCTCGTCACCGTGGTGACCTTGGTTTTGGAGGAAGCCTCCTGGGTGATTATTTCAGACTTGATATCACTGCTTGAAGCCGTCTTGACTTCGGCGTCGATAGACTCCTTAATTTCAGTTGAAATTTCACTAGCCTAAAGAGAAAAGAGAATATGAGTAATTTAAAGTTTTGAAAACAGTTTCCCCTTTTGGATAATTTAAATCAAGCTATCTACAAATTTGCGCGACAATCTGTAAAATCAAATCGTTGGATAAATAACATGCATTGTAGGAGGGATCTACGACTAAGAGAGAACGCGAAAAAGATCCCAAACCTGCGCTATCTCTAATTCTTTGGAGTTATGAACCAGCTTGGCGTACTCCTCTAGCGCCACATCTTCCTTGGAGAAGTCCTTGGGGTTGAAGCTTGTTATGACCTCTTCCGTCTTGTAAGGCTCATGGTTAAGTGTTGACATGAGAGCCTTGAAGCCAATCTGAGAGGAGAGCTTTCTTCCTTCTTGCCCTTTTTCTTGTCAATGATCTCGGGCGCCACCTTCTCTTGAAGGAGAACCTGATGAATGAGGGCACTATGTCCCACACGGTCGACAACTTTGATCATGGCCATCTGAGATCCTAGGGTCTCCAGTTCAGGGAACTCATGGGCTTCGAATGCAGCATTGACCTCCTCCACGCTTGCACCATGCTCCAGACGTAGAGCTATATCTGCGATGGCCTTCATAGGCCCATTGTAATCCTCATTCACTACACTTGAGGTTTCCTTTAATGTGCAAAGTAATAATATTTGTAAGTTTATATCCTCTCACGTACATAATTTAAAAAAAATCTGATAAATCCATGCAAACATGCTACTGCATCGAAACTCACAACACACCAAAAAGCTCTTATTTACATCCTTAAATATTTAGAAAGAGGAACAATCCTTAATCAAAACATCTAATTATTTATTATAACTTTATATTTTAACGCAACCTTTAGGAAAATCGATGCATCAAATATATATTTATCCATTCCCAATAGTTTATTTCAACGGCCATGCAATATATTCATTTCAGACCTGTGAAATATTGGACTCCGTGGCAATGCACAAGACCTGTGCCATTTTCGCCTTCACATTCATTGGAGCCAGGTCAAATGGCTCCACAAAAGATAGAATTTCCTTTACATCGCGTGGTGTCTCCTGCACCAAACTAAGGATCGCCCTGGTTCCAATGGTTTTTAGGAAGGTCTTCCCTGGAGCAATGAACTCTGAGAAAATCACTTCTCTTATCTCTGGTAATAGAGCAAGCCTCTCAACCATTGAGAGAAGCGCCATTTGCTTATCAATTTGGGATATAGAGGGAAATATCTCCGGGTACAATAAGGGGTTAATTTCCTTAACAGTTTTTCCGTGTTTGATATCTTCGACATAGGATACAAAGGCAGCCAGTTCTGAGGGAGATGCATCAATGCATGCAGAATCTGTCATTTCCTCTGATAACTAAAAATTGCAATAGGATAGTATAGTTTAAGGAACATAGGAATAAATATAAGAAACTCCAATAAGTAAGTTTATTTACCTTTGTCTCAGACACAACACTAGCCTCCTTTAGGACTTGAGATATTTTGGCTTTTGCCTTTTGCTCGCTGTAATTGAGAGGCTCGAAGGAAGGCACGGTATTTTGAATGCTCAGCGTGGAATCTTCAAGTGCAGTTATTAGAGCTTTCATTCCCATTCCCTCTATGATTTCTGAACTTTTTTCCTTGAGTCCATTAGGCTAGTGACCTCTCGGTAACATGCAGCGCTGTTAATCTTTGCTGCGTGGGTGAGGAGGCAACACTGAGCTTGTGGGGTGTAGAGCTCAGGATATTTTTGAGCGCTATAACATGTCATGACCTGATAAACCGGCGTTCCTTCATGGAGAGCATTTGTGAGAGACAAAATCGCTTTTTCGATTGATTCTTGAGGGATTTCTTTGGAAGGACCTTTGTCATCTCCGTGACCTATTCACAATTATATATAGAAATGTATAATTTAAATCATTATTAAATTGAACTAAAGAATGAAAACCTTTGTTGTATGTAGAATTTCCGCAAAGTCTAAGAGTGGAGCGAACTGCACTTTAGATTTGATGGATTGAAGGGAATCCTCAAAATCGGAAGCTTTAGAAAAGGGGAGGACGTCGGCTACATCAAATGGATTTTCTCTAGGACTTGAGCAAGAACTCGCACTCCAAGGCCATTGACTTTATCAGCAGTGCTCAAAGCCTTGGTCCTCTCGTTTGTCAGAATCTCCTTAATCAAAGGTGCGTCCCCGATTCTATAGGCAGTCTTGAGGAGACCAAATTGAGCTTCCGGCTCATTGTCCCCACTTGAGCTCTTGGACGCAATTTCCTCAATCACTTCTGAGACCAACTTCCCCTTTTTGATGAGTTCATCGATGTTCAAAACTGCCATTTGACCGGACTTCATGGGGGTTGGCTGAATGGCTACGCTCACCATGGTGGCCTAATGTTTGGATTCACATAATTAAGTATAATGGAGAATGAAAAAAGACATCATGCATTGCTGAATAATTTGCTTCATACTGGTCATACATATTTTTCTTGCTCTAACCTGCGACGAAATTTCCTCTGCGAGAGACTGAACGAAGGTAAACTTCTTCTTTATGATGGGCTTCTCAAAGTTAAGAGACCGTATCAAGGGCGTTACCGAGCTCACGTCGACGCTGGAATGTTCCAAGGCCTCCACAAAGGGTCGGAGTCCGATAGAAGGAAGTGCCTTGTTCCCATATTCTTCAATTTCCTGAATGACTATTTCCTTGACGGAAGCAGGGTTGAGGAGTGTCTCTGCCAAAGAGAGAAGTCCCATCTGGCTTTCTATCTTTTCCAATGCAAACAACTTTCCGGATTCAAAAGTCGTGACGATATCTCGCATTAATTTCCCTTCTTGCACGTCTTGAACAATGTTTGCGACGCAGGTCATGAACCCCTTGGGTATAAAACCTTCTGACTCCTCAAGGGGGAGGATCTGTGATAAGATCAAGGAAATGTTTTAAATCCAATGATTAAAAAATATATATATTTAAAAGTGAAGACCGATTATATAAATGACTTGTATCATATAAGGTTTACCTGGCATCTAGCATCACTGGAATGGGTCAAAAGCTCTGTATACTCTTTTTGTAATTCCTCTTGGGAAGTAAACCCAGTTGGTGACTCCAGGAATGGAGACATTATCTTTTGGAGAGGAACATGCTCAAGCGTTTTGACAAGGACTTTAAATCCTATATCCTTTGGAAGACACCTCGGCGAGACTAACTCTGATTGAATGATTTGGCTATATATTCTTGGGGTCAGGGCACGATTGCACAATGAGATCAAGGCCATTTGGGTCTGAGGTGTGTAGGCACTGGAGTCATTCTGTCCTAGAAGAGACTCCAGCAATGGGGGACTGGGAGACACAACTGCACTGGGTTTAATTCGGGTGTAGATACCGCGAATGGCTTTTTGGACTTGGTTAGCGTTAAAGTTGATTGTTAGTCGAGAGCTCTCTTCGCTTTGCGCCTGAAATAGGAACAATCAGAAATGGCCAAAGGCTCGTTTGTTAGTTGTTTTTTGAAATTTATTATTAGTTTATAAGATAATGAAATAACATTATTTTGTTAAGTTGAAAAAGTATGTTTGCTCAGATTTTTGCATTATACTTTAGTACCTTGCCAAACTAAGTTTTTATATAAAGAAACTATGGCTGCCATCTTTGTGTTGATATTTATGATATTTCTTTTTTATTATTGTATTGCTGCTTGAGGTAGGTACATATGAAAGTCTGTGCAAATAATAAATATCATGAAATTGAAGTCAGACCACCAATATACATACACTCAGCATTCAAGCAATGAAATGTAGCTGCAGAAACAATATTATTTACTCAGTGGGCCGTTCATTCAAAGACAAAAATAACGAAACAAAGCCATTTAAACTCATAAAGACAATATTACTATTAGATGCATCACGAAAAAGAAAGTCAATGTTGGAATATTTTTGCTTTAAAATATAAACTGGTTGAGCAGATAATTAGAGGGATCTTTATTTTTAATTGAGCAGGCCACAATCTTGGGTATGATATACAAAATGTGTTTACGTATATCGAAAGACTTTAAATATTTAATATTTATCATTTCCTTAGACTTTATATATTAAAAAATATTAAAAAAACAAGACCCTCGGCCTTTACAATGAAAATATTGTAATAAAATGCAGACTGAAAACACACCGTTTGCGTCGTTAGAAGGCCTTCGTTGCCCTGGAGTGAGGGTAAACCTTTGACCCTAGAAGCTAATTCATCTTGAGGTTTTATTGTTGTTGACTCAAAGGACTCGAGGTATTCACAAATAGCAGCATACTGCGGGCATCCCTTCACTGACGTCATAACACTTTGCCTTTGAAGCTCAATCGCCCCTGTTTCAAAGTACTTTGGGGCGACCATAAAGTTATGGAATGTCTCCATGAGAGGCACTTTCTCCAGGGTATGCTCAAGGGCAACAAGCCCGACTAAATGGGACATATTCCCTGGGAGGTTCTTAGATCCCTCGAATAGATTTGGAGCATGGATCTTAACTTCACTCAGAATGTCTTTGCAAATCGATACGAGGGCGAGTTGGGTTTGAGGGCTCTCAAGGTGAGGGATGTCTCGGAGGCAGGATGAGTTTTGAATCAACTCCGTCACAGAGGAGCAGTTGTTTAGGCGGGAAAAGAGTTCTTGGATTGCTAATTGAGGAACGATTTCGAGTGGAGGAATCTCACCCACCAATGAGCGTTCCTCCTCTGGACTCTGTAAGGTTAAAGTGGAAGTTGAATTGGGTTGAAAGAAATATCGGGGCATGCAGGATATTGAACGATTAGTATGGGTAATGCACTGCATGTCTGCAGTACTAGCTAAATATAATCAATCAATCTATGTATAAATTATATGTATATATGTTATATATATATCAGGAAACGACCGGGTACCGGGTATATATATATATATATATATATATATATATATATATAGTATTCCCTTCCTCTTTTTTTGCTTTAAAACATGCACTTTATCAGAAGACTTATAAGTCTCAAAATACACATAACGGCGCATTCCAATATACCTGAGCTTGAATTGCTTCAACTGCTTGTACGTTTACGCTCGCATTGCTCTTTGATGGAAGCTCAAAGAACTCTGGTTGTATGCAATACTCAACGCTGAATGTTCTTAAAGGCTCCTTCTCAAATGATGAGGCAAGGATTTTCGAGCCAATTCCACGTGCAAAGATCTCACTAGTTTCTTCTCTAAGAGACCCTTGCTCCTTCAATATGATCTCGTCCACAACTCTTGGAGTTAATATATTCCTGCATACTGAGAGAGCAGCATGTTGAAGGCTTTGGATGCTTTGTTGTGAGAAAGATCGCAGAAATTCTTGGGCCTGATTGTCTTCAATCTGTGAGCATTCACTGACTGATGTAGAGATATCTGCTTGAGAGGGCATTTCGTTGGCCCTGAAACACTTCATTACTGGTACTTCCTGGCTTCCGATGATCTAAATCAAAAGAGGTAAGTTTCCCTTCAGTTTTGAGTAGCATGCAAAAAGTACCTGATCTCCCAATTGTGCCTGGCTCTGAATGAATTCTGCGTTAAAGAATTCTGGATGCTCTAGCAAGCCCTCTAGAAGGGCTTCTGCAGGAACTGTCTCCAAAGTCTTTTTCAAGAGCCCAATCGGGGACTTGATGACAGGAGAATAGCTCTCCTCTGACCTTTGTAGCTCATTTTCACAAATATACACCAAAGGAATAAGAGCATTTTTATATGCCAAGCCTGGTACTTTAGCAACAATCTCAGAGGGGCTAAGTTCATTTATAGAAATGGCTGCCTTTGCAATATCACTGAAGAGAGAAAAGAGAGCCTGTCGCGGCAGTTCGGACTCCAGGGCTTCAAACAATATGGCTTCTTCATCTTGGGGACGTATGGTAGTATCTTCTTTGGCACGCTGTATTGTAATGAAGATATGAAGAGCCGCCATTTTTTTCAATAAAGTTATTTCTTACCTCAACCCCTTCCCATAGAGATTTCATAAATCTGATCTTTGAAGTCTGTCTATTCACTGCCTCGGGCTCAAATATTTCAGGAGGCAATTGAATCGAGCCAAGTGACTCAAAGACCCCAGAGTCCTCCACCCTTAGAATTTTCGCTAAGGCTTTTAGACCTATGTCTTTGAGGGAAAGAGTGTGACTTGCAACTTCTTCCGTTATTGTCTCATTAACCACTCCTGCTTTGTGCAAATACTCTTCGCAAAAGGAGAGAAGAGCCATTTGGATGGGAATGCTAGGGATGTTGAGAGACAACTCTTGCTCTCTCAGAGCCGATATTTCCTTTTCCTGAGAGAGACTTAGGAGAAGGGTTTGTAGCTTGTTCTGCCTAGATTGTCTAACCTGGGGAATGCATGCAGGAATATTTAAGGTTAGGTGATGCATTAATTCATCAGATGGGGGACAGGTTTCTTGGAACGGTAAAGGACGATGGAAGCACGTTGATATGGCATTGATTGTTCTCATTGTGAGTCGTTTACCGATCAGAAATAGACCCCTTTTAAAAACTATACCACTTAGCAATGATAATTACCTTATCCACTCTCTTCACTTTTATCTTTTTCTTTACTCTGCGAACCTTTTTATCGTTCTCAATTATTTTAATTTCGGGTTGGATTTCATGATCCTCGTTCTCGATAAATCTCACTGTTTTCCTCTGCTTGGGACTTTCTCCTTTGGATTCATCAACCTTAGCAAAGTAAGTATCGATATAAATGTGTGCAAATATACTAAAAATCGATGGGAGGGTGTTGTAGAAATATTGATCTAGCATGTAATTTCATAGGGCGAGGAAAATCTTTTAAATATATATCTACAACTTTAAGCCCAAATCTACAAGACCTGTGAATTGATTCGAACAATTAATTTCAAATGAATCCTTTTATGAGTTATAAGCTTTTCTTACTGTTAAATCATTACGATTAAATCATACATACTAAAGTTTGTTCATTTTGTCTAAAATTGTTTTTGAACAATGTCTAGAGGAAATAACACATATAAAAAAGCAAACAAACATGATGTCCTAGGTCATGATATTTTTATGGGGAAACAGGGGCTTTTCAAGAGATGAATACATATGCAAATGATATCGAATATCCATTTAAAACAAATCTTACCTTTACAGTCTTTGTGGTTTCGACTAGTGTGATTGACTGAGTTTGGTCTTCAGGCTTTTTGTCATCTAATTTAATAGACTCATTCGCCGTTTTTTCCTCAGTTTTTAAGACTTTCTTGACTTTTTTGACAACCTTTTTGGTTTTTTCCTCGGATATATTTTCTTTAGAACCCTCCTTGACCTTCTTCACAGTCTTTTTAATCTTCTTTGTCGTCTCCTCCTCATCTTCGACTTTAGGGGCCTCTTTGACTGGTTGCTCTTCTTCAGGCTCTTCTACAATGGTTTCCTTCGTTTCTTTAATGATGGGAATCTCCCGCTGCTCCTTGGGCTCCTCGATGATTGGCTCAGGACCAACATCTTGAGTAATCCCTGGATCATCGAGTTCCTTGGGTGCTTCCTCGATTTGTAGGGGTTCTTCAAAAGTAAGCTCTTCCTTAGGTTCTTCTACGTCAGGCGTCGGTTCCTCTTTAGGCTCTTCGATTATTGGCTCGACTGATTTAGTCTCCTTCACAATTGGAATTTGCATATCCTTTGGTTCTTTGACCATTGGATTGGTTTTGGCTCATCTTTTGGTTCTTCGATGATTGGGATAGATTTAGATTCTTCTTTGAGTTTCTTCACTCCTTGAACTGGTTTCTTATCTTCATATGGCTTTTCAACCTCTGGAACACGCTCTTGTTCTTCCTTTGGCTTTTCAACAACTGGAGCCGACTTCTGTTCTTTCTTTGGCTTTTCAATTGCTGTAACCGGCTTATGCTCTTCTTTAGATTTTTCAACAATTGGAACCGGTTTCTTTTCTTCCTTTGATTTTTCAACAACTGGAACCGGTTTCTTTTCTTCCGTTGGTTTTTCAACTACTGGGACAAGCTTCTGTTCTTCCTTTGGTTTTTCAACGACTGGAATCGGTTTCTGTTCATCTTTGGGGATTTCAACGATTTGAGATGATCCATCTTTTGGCTCCTTAACAGCCGTACTTTTTTCGGGCTGTGATTTTTCAACAGTAGGAACAGATTTTGATTCATCCTGTGACGGATCAACCTTTGAATCAAGCTTTACATCTACGATACTTGAAGCTGTCTTTTGACCCTTTTCAGGATCTGGTTTTAGTTCAGTCTTCTTAGGGATATCCTCCTTCGCAATTTGCTGAGTCGCAGCATCGCTTGGTGTCTCCGAAGTTGTCTCTAAGTTTGGTGCCTTAATCGTAATATCAGATTTTTCTATTTCTTGACTAGTAAGCTCTGGCATCTGCCTTTCGGTGCCATCAGATTTATCAACTTCCTATAAACATAAAAACGGAACATAGACAACATGCTTCATATTTGTTATTTAGACAGGACTGGTTTGTGTATAGCTTTTAGTATGAACATTTACAAAAATAAAAGTAACGAAACTATAATTTAAAATGGACAATTTACGTTGGACAGAATACAGTTACAAGGGACAAGGTATTTAAAAAGAAACAAAGTTACGAACCTGAAGCGCCTTTGGGACCTTCTTGATTGGTTTTGCATCGGGTGAATCCTAAGGGAAATATAGAAAATTGTTACTTTTTTTCATAGACAACGTAATACAAAAAACAAAAAATGGTATGAAACAAAAAAATCATGCAAGATTAGTTACTCATCCGGGTTTTAACTGTGATTTATTTTCATGCAAAAAATATTTTTATGGTAGCATGCGTGGTTTAGCGCGGAGTGATCATAGTAGGCGATGAAAGAGATCTCCTCTTACGAAGAAGCGTTCAATACATTTTGATGAATCATGCGGATTAACAGAAATCAAAATTGTTTTAAGCGTAGGTTAAAATCAATCGAATTCCTGATGTGGATGGAAGAGGACGTGATGGCATTATTGTTTTTAAGAGTTTTAAAGATTGCAGATGTGTATAACTACTCCCAAAAAAAGGGAATTAAATGAGAGATGTATACATATCTCAATATCCCCTAGGAGATTCCTCACTATGTGGACATGAATGACTCTCATGTGAGTATGAAACCAAAAAGTCTTATAGCGGCATGTTTGCTGCTTTTATGAAAATGTTGCGAGTCTCATAATTAGTTACTTGTTCTTCATTGTGTTCACACATAAAAGTCGAGCAGTACTCACGGATATTTACTCGATTAACAAAACCATATTTAAAAGACTAAATCAGAGTCTTTGTAGAAGAATTGTATCGAAATTATCCAATGTTGGTATGCAAAGAACATTATTTCTCATAATAATTATTTTGTTTTTCAAATATATATTTAAAGTTGTTGAATTGCTGTCAACTCTTCTTATAGGACTCTTGGTAGACTACTACTAAAATTGTATTAAGAAGTAAGTAAATGTATGGGGCATGCTCTTCAGGAGTTACCTGTCCCCCCGACTTTTTCGCGCCATCATATTGAGGAACCGCCAGGACACTCATTGACTCATTGCTCAAGGAAGAGAGGTCTTCAGGGCTTTCTACCCTAGGGATCTCAGAGGACTGCGATATCTTTGAAGACAGCTTCTTCCTCCTCTTTTTAACTTTACTCCTAACCTCGCCTCTATCTTCTATCTTGACGAAACTGTTTCGTCGCAGGGTCTCTTGTCTATCCATGAGCGAGAGCCCTTGAAGCTCCTCGTCTCTCTTCTCACTATTCTTCCTAACGCTGTCAATTACACTCTTTTTAATCTCGTCATCCAACTGAAATACGGAGGACTCATAGCCTTCAGATGTATCCGAGATATTATGATCGCTGCCTCTTGCGACGCAGATTTGCCCCATGGCATATCGGCGAAGGGACTCAGGGTCTGTCTGCTTCCCTTATTCCATTGCTCATCATCGTCCTCATCATCAACTGCAGGGCTCGATGACTTCTTCACCCTACGAATTACCTTTTTCTTCACTATCTTCTTCACTTTCTTACTCCCTTCCCCAGAAGAGGGTTTTGAAGGCTTCTTCATCTCTTTGCGCTCACCTCCCTCGGATCTTTTCTCCAAATGCTCCTCCTTCCCCTCAGATTCCTTCACAATAACAACCTGGCTTGGCTCCTCAATCCTCACTTCAACGTTTCCCTTTTGCTCTACTTTGGTGAAGTCGGAAGGAAGCAGTTCATTAGGCTCTTTAGTCCAATCTCTTGTATATCCATGGAATCCACTTTAACTTTTCCCTTTTGTTCCACTTTCATGGAGTTGGAATCATGTAACTCCTTAGGTTTCCTTAGTCCTATTTCTTGTATATCCATGGAATCCACTTGGACTTTTTCCTTTTGTTCCACTTTCATAGTTTCGGAAGCAAGGAGCTCCTTTGGCTTCCTCAGTCCAATTTCTTGTATATCCCTGGAATCTACTTCCTTTGCCATCTTCTTCAGCTGAATACGCTCAGAGGTGGATAAATCCTTTTCCTTTGCAAGTGCAATTTCGCTCAAATCCTTTGATTCTACTTCCAAATCGACTCCAGAAATCATGGAAACCCCATCATCATGCTGGACTGTCTTTTTATCTACGATTTCGCTTAAATGATGTTCGTCTGGCTTTGTCGGGGATATTTTGGTTAAAGTTGTCGTATTTAATTGAAGGTCCTTGGAATCTTTAATGGATACGTCGCGTAGCTCTGTGGACTCTAATTGAACAGGCGATTTCTTTTTTATTGATACACTCTTTCCACTCTTATCTTGGACAATGGCTTTCGGCTGGTGAACTGCAAGGAGGTCTTGTACTTCCACATTTGTATTTTCCTTTTGAGTTAATTGAATTTCCGGGGTTTTTTCGTTGGTTTTCTTAAGAACGACTTCTTTCATGTCCTTAGAAGAAGTTTCCATTTGAGCTTTGTCCTTAATTACTTCTTCATTTTGGTTTTTAAGGGCTTTAGGATCTTTAATTACTATTTCTCTTAAATCCTTCGATTGCATATCCTGGACTGAATTCCTTCAATGTCCTTTTGTGTAACTGACATTTTCTTCGTATTCTTCAGTACAACTTCATCGAGAGCCTCCGTGCTTACGTCATCCTTTGCTTTGGACAGGACTTCTTGAGAATCAATATGCAAATCCTTTGTCGACTTTGCAACGACTTCTTTCATATCAATTACAGAGGAACTGTCTTTATCTTTAGCCGGAATGTCGGATATTTCTTGAGAGATTTCAGAGACAAGCTTCTTTGTTTTTTGTGTCTTACGATTTTTTTGATTTTCAGGAGTTTCTTTTGCAACAGGCCTACTAGGTGTTTCGACGCTCTTACTCTCATTATTTCATGGTCTTGGGGCAACTTTTTATCGTTTTCTTTTTGTAAATTGTCTTTTATGGATTTTTTAATCTTAGAATCTTTTCGTGATTCTTGAACAGATTTTTGGATTTTTTCATCTCTCAGAAGAGCTTCTTGAAGTTTTTCTTCCGGCATTGTTTTAGATTCTTCCTGCTCCTTGCTTTGATATTCTTGGGAAGTTTCTTTTGTTTCTGTTTTATCGGCAGCCTGGCTTATCTCCTTTTGAGGTTCTTCTCGGGATACTGAGTCTTGTTCAGACTTTTTAACTTCACGTTTTACTTTATCTTTCTTATTATCTTTTTTTGATCCACAACTAAAGTTTCTTCTTTGAACGGCACAGAATCAACGGTCTCTTTTTCTGATTTCAGCACTTTTTTCTTTACAACTTTGACCTTTTTGGAATCTGTCATACTGTCCATTTTTGTAGGCTTTTGTTCTTCCTTTTCTTTGGGTTCGACTATATTTGATTTTTCTTGAGAAGGCTTATCTTGGGGTTCTAATTTCGATTCTTTTTTGGATATAGACTTTGTTTGATCCTTGGTGTCTTTCGAACTAGACTTTTGTTTCTCATCTTCCTTAACTTTTTTGAATGGTTGCTTGGAAACGGATTTTATTTCTGGTTCCTTTTGAGTAGTTGTCTCTTGAATTTGTGACTTTTCCATGGACTCCCCTGAATCCTTTTGATATTGAGAAGATGTTTTAATTGTTTTCGTATCCTTCTTTTTTACTTGTTCAGTTTGATCGCTCTCTTTCGTTTTAGTTGATTTCGGACTAGCTTTTATTTAGGAGCGTCTTTCACACCTTGATTTCCATCTGCCTCAGACTTTTTCTTCAGTGTTGAAAGCCTTTGATCTTCTGATTCGCTTGGTTTAGGCTCGATAGCTTTAGTTGTACTTTCGTGATCTTCTTGAGAAGCTTCTTCTTGTTGTGATCGGACTGATTCATTTGGGTTTCATTACTTTCAATACTTTGGATTGAGTTTGGATTTCATCTTCCTTTACTTCCTTTCCAAGGAGTTCCAATTCCTTCTCCTTAATCTGAGGCTGCTGAGTTTTCGTAACGCTTTTGGACATCGTCGATGTTGATGATATTTGAAGCCTTTCGTCTTCCGTTGAATCAACAACGTCTGGTGATGGAAGGATTTTCTTAATGGTAACTATATCGCTCTCCTCAGTTGTTTTTTCGCGTTTCTCCACCCTAATAAATCCACTTGGGCTTTGATCCATTAATGCTGGCTCGGATTGCTCTTCCCCAGTTTCCTTCTTATTTTTTTCAGTTTTAATTACTTTCTTTGTCTTTTTGCTAGCTACTACCTTTGCCTCAGTTTTCTTAGGTTCCTCTACATCACGCAGGGAATCTATGGATTCTACTGTTTTTTCTGTTTTCTTACTCTCACTAAAGTGTTTTGCTGTGCTCTTTAGCTGTGGTAGGGCCAGCTTATGTGACGAAGAAGGCTCCTATTTTCATATGGGTTTTGAAAGGGGAGAGGAAAGAAGAATGACAAATTAATGAAATGACATTGCTAAAAAATATATCATTTTAAAGTTGTACGGGCAAAATGACAAAGGGGGGAAATGGTCAATTAAATTAATTTTATTGGACGTTTGAAGGAAATAATACGTATTTATATCAATCATACATTTTTTTACTATTTTCATTCATAGATATCATTATTCCCCTAAAACAAGGAATGGTTTCAAGATGGATAAATATGTTATTTTTCATTTATTTACATCATCAGAATAGTTAAGGGATGCTGTTATTATTTTCTTTCGTTGTCCTGTTCTAAAATAGATAATGTAAGATAATTTGGATAACTATTGAGCTCAAATGGGTTCATTTCAACCATTTAAGGGATAGTAGTATATGATTTGAGATGTAGATTTGGTTGCATTTTATTTACTACATCACTCTGTCAGCTCGTAGTCAATAAAATATTGAACGCTGATAAATAAATAACTACTTTTTGCTCTTTAATCTTTGTCATGACTAAGAAGACTCATGAATCTCTTTAAATGAATGCATCGATGTGTGAGATATTGAGCGAAAGGTTATAATGTAATAATTATTTGACCTGGGTAAGCTCCCAATATATTTTAGAAACACGAACAGGTAAGATTAAGAGCATGTCCGAATTACCAATCGATATTTGCGTATATATTTGAATATATCAAAGCGATGTGAAATGTCCGAAAAAGAACCCAAAGGATCAGAGTGTTGAACTGAAAATATCGGGCATGCTAAAAATACACACCCAAATCAACATCCTTATTTATCCATAAGGTGGTGTCACGAGCAAATGGACCAGGAAAGTAGGGCCTAGGAATAAATGGCCCAGGAAGAAATTACCCAAGATAGGAAAGGATAATGATGTCCAAAATGCATGGATAGACCAGTATTTGAGTGTAACACAACTATGTAATGATCAAATACTATTTGTTATATAAATTGAATAAATAATGGCTAAAAATAATTCTACTTTAGCAATCATAAATAAATATTTTTTTGTTGTTATTATTAGACGAGGCAAAGATTTATTAGGACCATTTTTTCCATGCGCCATCATTTCCCATTTCTTCTTGTCCCATTTCTTCCTAAACCAAATTTTTCCGGGCCATTTCTTCCAAATATCTTCTTAGCTGTCTCTCATCTAATTGTATATCATATACTTATATTTTAAAAATAATACTAATATAAAAACATGGACTAATGAATAGAGAATATTGATACAGTCAGTTTTTCATGATTATAATATAGAAATATTGATTTTATATAGTTTTTCTACATAGACTATCATTGCTCGATGGTATTCCATCGTATTATGTTTATCAATATGAACTGAATAGAGGCACTCAGACGCAATGGTGAACAACATGTTCATCAATATAAAACAATTCTATAATATTTATATCCAAGAGATGATAATATAATATTATTGATATCATTAATTATCACTACTTGATTATAAAATCTTAACAAAATATGTGACATAAGTCAAGGTAAAATTGTTGTCGAAAGAGAAAATAAAATGACGTGTTTATTTTTCTCTCTACCGACCACTAATATAACAATTGTATACTGAGCAAAAAAACAAAAGGATATTCTCTGCGACGTATATCCTCCATATCACAAAAAGAAGCGTATAAAACGGATATCATAATGAAATTATTCTAATAATACGATGACGTCACTGGAGTTCAATTCTATTTCACTTTTATTTAAAAATTGTACATTTTCATAAAAAATACATTATTTAACTACTACAATACTCCTTATATTATTGTTTTATCTGTTTCTCTCTAGTTGTAACGTCATGATATATCGCTTGTTAAACGCAAATACTACATAGACCCAGGCTTGTAAGCAGGCCCAGCGTCATATATGTATAGATATATATATATAATGGAGTCCAGAAGTCTTTTCGAACAGTTAGTACAATATTATTTATGAGGAAGGCTAGTTCTTAAATCTCTCTTCAATCAACACTATTTCTATGAAATGCGATTCAACTTTATGTTTGGTTCAAAAGCCTATATATGTAGTAATAATATTAACAAATCCCAATTCTCAGTTGTCTGTGTGTTGTTTACGTAGAAACTTCATAAATATCAATAGAATATTAAGTTGAATACTATTTGCGATGTAGTATCTTATGATTATACTATTGATTCATGGAGCTGTATTTTTTTGTCTATATAGTTCGATAGAATTGTATCCGACAGGATATAATAAGTATTAAAGCATTAAATGTATTTCTGTGTTTGAATAACTTTGATTTTAATTAGTTATTCCCTTCAATCATTATATATATCCTTTCGTGTGTACCTGCTATGTATCCAATTGGTATAAAAGAGATAGAAATATAGAATGTTTATTCACATCCATGACAGAGTTTCTCTACAACATAAAAAATCAGGGATGTATAATAGTATAAAATAAACTTACGAGGAACATTGCAAAGGGAATAATTAAACTGACCCTCTAATATATAGGAATATAATTATGCAACATAAATGGGCGATTGAATTAGCTCGGAAGTCTCAAAGTATATTTACTGAGTTATAATTTACGGATTTCAACAATAACAATATTATATATGCTTTGCAAATTTATTGTTATTTTTCTTGAGCTGTGGAGAAGCTCTGTCATAGTAGTGTATAAGTCCTCTATATTTCAATATTCCTGGTTGTTATATTAAAAAGAACAACTTACCCCAGTGACTGGTTTTTTGGGCACAGGTTTGAGCTCTACTTTCTGTGGCTTGCTTCTTCCACTTTATTTCCCTTGGGTGGTGTGGGCTTGAGCTGAACTGGCTCGGGCTTGGGTGCCTGAGCGGGTTTGTCCAAGGGAGCGGATTTCTTGAGTTGAACCTTGGAAAAGTTGATTTTCTCTTCCTGCTGCGGCTGCGTTGGTTTCTTGACCTCGGTCTTGGGTGTCGTCGTTTTCTTTAGCGGGGGAATGGCTTTGAGTTCCCTAGGAGTGACAATAGACTTTGGATTAAAAGGACAGAGGGGAGGGAACAGCGGAGGAGCTGAGTCTTTTTGGATTAGTTCAGAAAAGGGATTGCTGAGCATATCATGAGAGGAGGAAGTCAGATCCTTGGAGTGTACATAGTAGATGAAGCGAACCCAAAAAATATATAGATTTTGTAATATGTTATTATACATTTTAATGTTTATTTTTTGTCGTCAATCATGTATCTTTACAAAATTTAAAGCCCTGAAATGAATAAGGGAGTGCTCAGTATGTAAAGACCTGTTCTACTCTCAATGCTCAGGGAACCTGAGAAGAGAAGGTCAAATATTTATCAACCTCATTGAGAAGAGATTCATAGATTTGGTTGAGCCATTTACATGCTATTAAACTTATTCAGTTACATCTAATCAGTTAGATGAAAAAAATGTATAAAGCAAAGACCCTCATAAATATATTTTTAATATAAGTATGCCAGGACATTTAAGGTACTGAAATAAAGATCCAGGTCAAGGAAACCATAACTGGCGAACAGAGTTCGAGTTCGGACCCAAATTTTTTTTGGTACTTCAGTAC
The DNA here is from genome assembly GCA_013387185.1 of Caligus rogercresseyi. Lineage (NCBI taxonomy): Eukaryota > Metazoa > Arthropoda > Copepoda > Siphonostomatoida > Caligidae > Caligus > Caligus rogercresseyi. Next base: position 17,248,640 of record CP045904.1, read on the forward strand.
AACAATTTATTTTCCATCAAATTGGTTGCATCATAAATTTTTTACATCATTACATTAACATATTTAAAAATCACTAAAATACTTTAAAATATTTCTGGAGGGACTATCCTTGAAAAACGAAATTTATATAAAATTAACTGGAACCATTAGCGGTGGACGGAGTTCGAGTTCGGACACAAATTTATTGTCATTAAATAAATGATGGATTTAAAACTTCGGCAGAACTACTCCTTTTTAATCAGTACACATTACTTTAGTCTGTATAATATTGTTGATTGAAACGTACTTTATTTGATTTGACAGTCAGATGTGTTGATCACATTCATGAATTCATACAACGACTACTAGAATATTTCAGCATATATAGTGAGACAATAGAGATATAAATATATAGATTATTATTAAAGGAAGGTAAATATTGAGGCTTCGACCGTCAACATGATTTTCATATATAAAAAAAACAAGTACATCCTCAAAGCTTAATTGATTATGCTATAAACATTACCAGTATTTCCACTTTTCTCCTCGTAAAATGTCTCAAAACTGAACCATTATATTATTTTGGAAGTAATAAAAGATACCAAACTAAAAATGTCTTACCATGGCCACTCAGCCTTCCCTTATTATAATTAGTAAGCAATCCTTACATTTATATCTCTATGATGTATACACTAAAATATTCCGGAGACTACTTTTCCTAGCCTCTTTGATTTGCTGTTGAAGGCACCGGCTTTTTTCGCTTAATTTCTTCTACATACACATATTTATTTCGACTCCATCCTCTCATTCATAAATGCTAGACGTGTTTTTTTTGTTGGTTGGTTGTTAATGCTCTATAAGAACTACAAAATAATAATAAGAAAAAAAGATAAGTTTCAAATAAGAACTGCCATTCGTTCAGAGTGCATCATGCAAAGATTGTTCTAGTTATTTGTGGTATCAGTGAGTTGGGTGAAGTAATATTCTGGTAGTAGTTAGGATGATTAATTCATTCCATACACTTCAATACAGGATTTATTTATTTCCAGGGGATTGTTACGATTTTTTCTCTCTTTCAGGCACCTATCTAACTAATAACTGCTTTGTACTCGTGACTCAATGAAAGATGAGAAGAAAAATACTCAACTAGGAGCCATTCATAGTCGTTATTTATGACGGAACAATTTGGTATTCTATATTATTTATGTTGTTATCCCTTGAGGAATAAAAGTCTACGTATAAATACCATAGAGATATAAGATATAGAGAGCTTATTCCCTTCAATAGCAGAGAAACATCGTCGTTCATCTGTATTTTTGTGTCCAATATAAACAAAGTAATTTGACCTACGTCATCGTAAGCTTTGGATAGATTCTATCGCTATGATCAGCTTACGATGACGTAGATCAAATTACTTTTATATATTGGACACAAAAATACAGATGAAGGGAATAAGCTCTCTATATCTTTTTATCTCTATGATAAATACCAAATTTTGAGGAATATAAAGGAGCGAAATAAGACCTCGTGACGTGAAGAGCGTACTTTATTATTCTTAACATTAGCTGACTCCACTAGACCATAGAGATATAAAGACAAGGAGGGATTATTGGATTCTTCAGAGGAAAACGTTTTTGTGGCCAATAAAAACAAAACTTCGATCTCTATCGATATACTTACGATGACGTAGATAAAATTACTTTGTTTATATTGGGCAAAGAAAACAGCTGACCGATGTTTCTCTGCAATTGAAGGGAATAAGCTCTCCTCTATCTCTATGCACTAGACATATTTCTTGTTTTTCTATTCTCAAGACAATTTTCTTATCAAATTGGGCAGCCATTTTGTGTTGCTATACGTATTCAAAGAGCTCTTCAGGTCAATTTTTCATCTTTGTTGAGTATCACGTTATTAGTTAGGTAGGTGCTTTCAACAAACAAAAGAGACTTGTAAATATTTATATTGTTGTTATTGTTATGATTATTATTTTATTGATGACTCAAATAAAAGGGGACACTTACCCGTATGTGCAAGGCCGTTTTTAAGCTGTGAGTTCTGGAGTGAGTAATTCTCCTTGGTTGAAATCAACATGATATTTTGATTTTGATTTAAATAAGGACAAACTCTTTTTTGTGTGTGTGCGTGGAAAAGTTAAATAAAACTCATCTCATTGACCCGTTATTTCTTTATTTATGTATTGAGAATCAACTATTATAATTCTATACAAGTAAGTTAATCAATCGCTTCTAGCTAATATGTATATATATATGTGTAAATAAATTAAAAACATATCAATCGGCAGTTCTTAAATGAATGTCGATACGAAAATCCAAAAAACCAACTTTACAACAATAGACTCTACAATCCATAAAAATATATATATGTATATATGACATGACGTTTCACAATGGGGAGTTAGATAACATGATTTAGCCCTTACAAGAACATAGATTGCTATATATTTTATTTGCTTGTTTTTCATTGAATCGTTTTCAAACAATGTGTAAGACATGCATTTGATTTGATTGAGTTTTCGAATGGGGGCTTCAGGTGTATCTGGGGAAGGTGGATCCCCTGGGATCATCAGTATGTCACATTATAAGTTACAGGGCCACCACCCAGAGACACGGCGAAGGTCCCAGAGCGTAAGTTTAAAACACTGTTAATTTGATAATCAAAAAGCGGCTTGATGAGGGATTCATTTTTTAAACAATAATGTTGACGATTACTCAATTCGCATCTGGTTGGCTTTGCAAAGAAAGAAAAAGAAAAGAGAAAAACGTCAGTAAGGTTGATTAAAGCTCTCAAACAAAGTCTTTTAATAGCTGCTGACTAACACGAAAAAAAAAACACCACCACCAACTTGGCTTAACAGTTATAAGATGGATGTAAGAACAAGAAGAAAAAACGAAACGAAATAAAGACACCAGCCATAGAAAAGGAAATATCTCTTACTTTTGAGCCTTGGCTTTGACCTCTTCCAGTTTTTGCTTCTTTTCTTCCTTCTTCTTCTGTTTTGAGCCAATTTTTCCTCAGAGTCCACTGATGTGGAAGAGATGCTTCGGAGCGTTGCGCTGGCCGGCGTCGGTACGGCTTGTCCGCCTGCAAGCTCTGAAAGATAGAGAGAAAAAAGTGAAGAACCTCATATCTGAGGAATTCCCTCATTAGCTTTTACTGTTGACGGTGAGCCCTGCACGGGTGGAGTCCCCGCCGAGAGGATTTCGTGCCTTGCAGGTATAGAAACCCGCCATTTCTGCCGTGCAGTCAATGAGGGTCAAAGTGGTCTTTATCTCCTTGATCTTGATCTGCGTGTTCTTCGAATTCTTGAGGGGATCGTTATTAAAGTACCAGATGATTTCTGGCTTTGGGTTCCCTGCAAAGGTCGCCTCAAACTTGGCCTTCATTCCTTCTTTGATACGAACCTCTTTGATCTCTTGAGTGAACTTGGCAGACTGTTTTTGCTCTGCATAGAAAACATGGCATTACATATTTTTATATAAACACACGTACTTTAGATCCTAGCTTATTTTCAGAAATCATTACCAGAGAGTCTCTTCTGGATTTCCTCCATTCGGGTGACCCATTCAGGCTTCCTGTACTCCTTGGAGTTATGTAGTCCCCTAAATATATATATGTGAAAGTATGGATGAAAGGCATGACTTGGAGGAAAGTAAATGTTTTTGGCCCTCAGCTTATTAAATGGTGAGATAGAGATAAACCCCGGTAAATAAATGTTTGGAAATGAAACAGGACGACAACCTCTGATTCTATTTTAAGACTGAAGTATAGAATGAAGTATATATTATCTTATCCATCTAGAAAAGGGATATATATCATGACACATACATGAAAAAGAACAACTGTAGTGTATACATGAAGTTTGTTATTCGTGCAGTATAAAAATATTAATAGATTAGTAATGAGTTAAAAATAAATGTATATAAAACGGCGGCCGTCCTTTCTTTGTTTAAATGACGCGACAAAATATCTTGCAAGACGCTTTTCCGCTCTTCGTATCCATTATGCATTCATAGGACCCAGTGTGCTTTTGAGGATCAGCATTATCAATGATGAGGGAGGCCAGATCGTTTGCAACACTTATCCTAACGCCTTCTTTGTCCTCTTGGATCTCTTTCCCCTCAAAGAGAAACTTCAATTGGGATTTGTTTCCATCCTTGAACTGAATGTCCACTCGAATCCTATCCCCTTTGCTTACTCGCATCTCTTTTCCTTGGGATTGCGAGGAAGAAGTGGAACTGCTCTGGGTTGTTGTTGTTGACGACGAATGCATGGAGGATTCCGTTTTTGAAGTGGAGGTTGTGGAGGCCCCCTGGGCCATGTTCTTCAACACGGTGGACGATGTTGTCTGCTGGGTAGATGATGACGAGCCCTCTTCCACGATGTTTAGGTTTGTGCTCGACTTGGAGGAACCCCCAATGTTCTCCAGGAGGCAAGTGAATATACCAGAGTCCTCCAGCTTTGCACTCACGATGGTGAGAGTGAGGAAGTCTCGGTGGTAGATATTTTAAATTCCTTCGACTCCTGGATATGGAAGCCGTAGCGGTACCATTTGACTGCCGGGGGAGGATGACCCTCAAAGGTTACCGTGAATCGGGCAGTATGACCGCTGCGAACGTTCAGAGGCTCCAGGAAGTTTGTAAAGACTGGGGCGGAGGCATTTTGCTGTGAAAAGTATGTGGAGAAAAATATAATTTTGATGAGGTTTTTTTCGGAAATGAATGCTGTTGATATATTTGTTAAAAGTGGGACATTTGTATCTTTATGTATTTTTATCGAATTGCATCCCGCTGGATCGAAATAAGCATGGTTGCATTAAAATTACTTCATCGAACCCCAAAAACATATACCAATAAAGAGGAGAAAGTTGAGATAATTATGACTTTAAATATTAAAAATATGTTTTTTCATTGAACTGTTTATTTATTTCAATGTTGCCTTTTTATACTTCCTGACCGATTAAAACCAGCCTACAAACAATCGGATATACCAAAATATAGCTGATTTGTTAGCTATATTTTATTTATATAAAAACTGCTCTTTGATTATTCAAATCCTACATTGTATTGAATGAAGCAAATACAGGAAGCGTACTAATATGGTGGCTTAAAAAATATGGGATTTTCTTCAAATTAAATATCGTTTTGCACAAACGGAACAAGTTAATAACAGCGTTTATTAATTGGGCGGTCTCTATTTATCGAAATGATCAGTTTTGGGATATCATGTTACTTCCAGCTGTCATACATAAGCATAGCACAACTTACTTGAGTTTTGAGTAGTTTTTATATTATCTGACCTGTTTGTCCCACTTTTTGAATACGAGCTCACTGTTTTATATTTCTTACCGAGCTAAAATGGCTCGTAGAAGCATATTCCGCATGTTTCTTTTCCTTCCGAGCAATTTCTTGCCACTCCGTCAGCTGTTTCTCTTGAAGTTCCTGTTCCTTTTGAAGGGCGTGCATTTCTCTAACCTTCTCACTGGTCTTAGCCTTCCTCTTGGATTGTCTCATGCTTTGTTTCCGAAGAACCTCCATCTGTCTCTGGATTTCAGCTTCATCTTCCTCGTACCAGGCTAAGGCGGTGGTGAATGGATGTGTGAGGAAATAAAAAGAACCGGGTTATTAGACAGAATCAACATTGGGCTTTTATATAATTGTCTACTATACATTTTACAATAATTGTAATATAAAAAACACAAGTTTGAAGTGTTTGGGATCAAAATGAAACAGAGAAAAAAAGTATTGGATGTCGTAATCAATGGAATATAGACGAACAACTTCATGAAATCAAGGCACTCAAAACGGTGAGGGAATCAGTTCACACTTTATCTAGGATTAAGAGGTTTTATAGACTGAACAGATGGAATAAGTTGTGATAATTTATAATTGATTTATAATGAATATTCATGCATGCATAGGTAGTTAGAAATTTTATAAGTTAAAATAGAAATATACTTATATTATAGGGATAAAAAATAAGGTACGTTTAAATCATTAGATCCATTACATATGCATAAAAGTTGTTACCAGTATCTTCGGTTGGAAGTATCGAAAGCATGAGTCGATGATAAAGTGTATTTCTCCTCTTTTAAAGTAGAGCAATTCGCAAGGAGATTCCTCGGTTTATATATAAGTTATGCAGAGATTAGGAAATATGAAATAACCATTTAATTTCTGTTTAGGGTTTTGTGGATTAGAAAGATTTTTTAAATGTGTTATTCTGATTGTGATCGACAAATGAGTGGGCTGCTCAAGGTCATAACTTGAAATAGAAAACTTCATTTGTCGATCAAATGAGTTAAAAGAGGGATTAAGCTTTAGAGTTAGTAATTGTACTGTCAGTCCTTTTAGAGTCAATTAAGTTTTGTGCAGGTTTTCATAAAATATTTTCGAGTTCATTTGCAGTTATAAATTAAAAATACATTGGATTTTATGTGACTGGTCGTCTTCTGTGTCATGCAGAAAATCTATAATCCAGAATGAAAACCAAGAGAACCAATTAAAAACCTCCCGATCATTCATATGAAGAAATAAAAAATAATTTTAGTTATTATAATCTAAAGAAAGGTTTCGTGATTTGGATCTTTGAAGTCAGTGAATCTTTTTAAAGAAATATACTTGATACGTCATGCGGAAAACCATAATAAAAATAAATAATATAACTAAATACCACTGATTATTTTCAGCTTATTAGAAAAGGAATCCCAAAATCTTATTCCTTTAAGGATCTCTGGATCCAATGGTTTTCCCTTTTGGATTGTAAAGTGATAGGATTTTGTAGCAGTGGTCAAAACATATGTACATGGTCACAGTTTTCACATTTGAAATAAATAAAAATAATTTATTTGAAGGCCACGATATATATATGGAATATGAAAACAGGATGAAAAGCCTGAGAAAGACAACGAGAAAAATAGAAAAAAAGAAAATATAAAGTGATCAACTTACCCCCGTTTTCTCGGATTCTGTCTCTACTTTTAGAAGACTCTAAATTTTCTCCAGAGAGAGAGAGATATACAGGAATTTGGGTTTAATTGTAGAGGAGGGAGAATTATTAGGAGACGTTAGGCAAGAAATATGAAAATATATATATATATGTATACATAATTATGCATCATTAGGAGTGAATATGATTATTATTAATATTATTCCGAGTCGTTATTGCGTTCATTATTCTATTTTTAAAACAGATTGTTTATTGCTGATAGCCGGGGTTACCCTCACCATTCTAATAAGAAAGAGACACAAGTAAATTGAACACAGTATTATGAATTAGATGAAGGGTGTATGTAGTAGTAGTAATAGTAGTAGCATCGTTGTTCGTCTATTCGTAGATTCAACTTGCTGCTGTATTTGCATCAATGGGAGGACTCTCTCTCTCTTATTCCTTTGTGGATAATGAATAAAGGATTAATCATGATTATCTATTGAGTGTTGAGGATGTTATCATGGAGAATATAGAGTTCCGAGCACTATATATCGTCGTATTTGACTGGATCTACATGCACAGGAAAGGCAGTGACAAAAAGAAGAGTGAGATCTCATATTTTCATGAAATAAGGAGGGTTCCCAAGGTCTGTATAATAAGGTCTGGGCAATACAAAAACAACAGTATAATCCTAGCAGTATAACAACTCAATGACGTCAATGGAGAACGAATATATATATATTCATATTTATATAATTTATATATATATATATATATTATACACACACACACACACATATATATATATATATATATATATATATATATATATATATATATATAGATAGATAGATAGATATATCGTTCTCCCGTGACGTCATTGAGTAGTCACACTGCTACATGTTTGTTTTTGTATTGCCCAGACCTTACAATACAGACCTTGAGTGTTCCACTCTATATTTAATGGATATATATATATATATATATGAAGTCTCACTCTCTCTTTAGTTCTTTGTGCTGTCTATCTTTCCAAACAATAGAGATAATAACAAATTGCTACGAATTTCTGCTCTAAAATATATTACCTCGGGACTCTATATTATCTATGATGCATGGATGTTATGCAGAGAGGGATATATATATATTGTTTGGTCATCCCTGTGTCCTCCCTTCCTTTCCGTTGAAATACTATTGTCACTCCCACCCACTCATTTATCCCTAAACTCCTGGAGAGAGAGAGAAAAAAAAAGAGATACTCACGTTGACGTTGTGCTTGAGTACACCACGGAAGTCATCAGCCCTGGCTTGACAACCAAACTAGTAAGAGCGTAGGATTCACCACATTGATTACGAGCGATGACCTCCACCTTCCGGCATCGATGTCACGGCACTTGGGAATGTCAAAGTGCCACATGCCGTCGTAGACCAACTTGTGCTTGCTTCCCTAAAAAAGAAACAAACAGATTGCCGTTGAATATCTCCTCTGGAGTATATATATATAGTATTAACAGAGCTATATAGTAACGTCTGAGCGAAATATAGCGTTTTATCCGCCATGACGGCATGTGTCCCATTTCAAATAAATAATTGAAGCTTTTATCTAATTAAAAAGTGGTATTCGAACTTGTTTTGATGTTATTTTCAAAGCTAAAAGTAATTCAGGTAATCAAAAACATTAGCCCACCTCATTAAAACTATCTACGATTCGAGGAACTCATTTTGATGATATCATGTTTATCCACACGGATGCTGCAATTTCATCATACCTAATTATTAGCTCATACTATTGTACAGGAAATCATGAAAGACACATGAAAACGATATTTGATTGTTTTTGCTATTGAATACAGGGCTGAATACCTAAACAACTAATAAAGATGTGTAGATATTTGTATGGAACAGAATGCCATCAAGCTCATGAAAAAAAGTTGGTTAACGTTAGGGTATATGACATAATTTGGGGTTGCCTTTGGTTATTTAAATTCTTCTTCAGTTCAGACTTAATATGTATACTGATATAGATCTTGATTATACGTGCGTTTCCTTACATTGATTCGGTATGTCCATTGAGAAGCCACATCACGCGTGGCTTAGGATATCCCGTTACCCTACAGCAGAACCGTGCCCAGTCCCCTTCTTGGACTTCCTGTATCTCAGGCTTCGTCACGAAGCAAGGCTTAAAATTTTCGATTTCTGACTCGATGAGTTCTGGTGCGCGCTGCCATCCAGATTCCATTTCACGGATCTTTTCAATACTTTCCATACCCCTGGAAGCTGAGACTCGAATATAATGCCTGGTTTGCCAGAGGTCTTGATAATGGCTCGCGTCTCGTCCATTCCATACAGTTGGTAGCCTTGCAGACATACTCCCCAGAGTCTTCCGGATACACCCATCCAAAGTTCATGGCCACGTATCCGAAATCGTAAATGGGCGTGAATCTGTTCTCTTCGTCAAAAAAGAAAAAAATAATAATGAATTCCATCAACATATGATGTTTTTTTAATAGGTCTTACTGAATGGCAGTGGCTTTCCGTTAAAGAACCATTCCACCTTCATGTTAGGATCTCCTACGGGTGCCAGTTGGCACTCAAACTTAGCCGCTTGCATTTCCATGAGATCAGTGATACTCTTAATGAGTGTAACGAAGCGTGGCGGTTGCCTCTTTTCGGCATCGTAGACATCTTCTTCGGTCAAGCGCATTTCCTGGGAATACTTTTGCATAGAGGCTTCCATATGCACGTAATAATCGGACTTCTTCATGCCCTTGGGTGCTTGTTGTTCCAACTGAATGGCAGGGAGCTGCTTACACTTCAAACTACACTTGGTAATGTCCTCACCAAGAGAATTGGTTGCCTTACAAACGTATTCACCCTCATCCTCGGGATAAGCATAAAGGATATCCAAGGCAACATAGCCGAACTCATGTGTAATTCGGAATCGATGTCCTGAGCTGAGTTCCTTATCGTTGAAATACCATTTGACCTCCAACTTGGGATCGTGCTTGGCTCAACTCGGCAGTTAAAGTGAGCTGGCTCTCCCTCGCCCACAGCACGTGACTCGAGCTGAGTAATAAACTTTGGTGCCGTGATCTCTGCGTCTTCCTCGATCTTACTCTGAACCTTACCCTTTTCAAGTTCTTTAAGACGATCCATGCTCATTCCAGGAGGTAGCTGGGAGTCCGGTTAATGTCTTTGAGGCTCTTCACCTGAAGGCTTGCCCGGCTCTCTGCAACGCCAAACTTATTGGAAGCCGGCAGATGTAATTGCCTGAGTCTCTCTTGAACGTCCAGTCAATGTCGAGGACGATGAAGCCAAAGTCGCTGAGTGTGTGAATCCTGGAGCCAATGCAAATTGGGCTATCCTCATGGAACCATTCGATCTTCATAGAACCATCACCCACGGGCTCAACACGGCAATCAAAGTGCGCGGCTTGACCCTCAATAAGAGTGACGTTCTTGATCTGAGTCACGAATTTGGGTGGGTGCCCGGGTACATCTTCAGCAAGGGGACCCTCACCTCGTTTCCATCGTCTCTCTTCAAGTTTTTGAATGGACTCAGTTCCAGAGCGGAAGGTTCTTGGCAGCTGGGGATCTGTTATGATTGACTGCTTGCTCTTTACTGTCACGTTGCAAGAAACACTTGCCTCACCATGTTTATTGGTAGCTTTGCAAGTATAATTCCCAGAGTCCCGCGTTAATACGTTAGCAACCTCCAGGATAACAAATCCAAAGTCGTTGATGGTCTTGATTCGGGATCCAGCACTCAGTTGTTTTCCGTTGTGGTACCATTCGACCCTCATGCTGGGATCGTTCACAGGAGTAATCCTTGTTTCAAAATGAGCCAAGGAGTTCTCAGCGAGAAGGAGATCTTGAAGATTAACCAAGAACTCTGGTGGATTTCCAAGGTCATCACTGATAATTGGGGCATCCCTGTTCTTGCCAAGACCCTCAAGATGAGCAATTTTATCGATGGCTCCCTCCATACCCTTTGGAAGCTGGGAGTCCATGATCAAATTCCTTTTGCCAGAGCATTTGAGAGTTGCAGTCGTGACAGCTTCTCCAAGCACATTCTTGGCCTTGCATGTGTACTCTCCAGAGTCTTCTGGATAAACAGGAGATATCTCAAGGATAACGAACCCGAAATCGCAGAAGGTTCTGATTCTTGAGCCAGCTTTAAGGGCTTTGCCATTCCAAAACCATTCTATGCTTAGATTGGGATCATCCGTAGGGGAAACACGGGCCTCAAAGTGAGCACTCTCGGCCTCCTTTAGATCATCAATGTTGTGAATCGGAACCGTGAATCGAGGGGCGCTGCGCACGGTACTCTTTGAAGAGGATCGATGCTGGCACTTGAGGGAAGACTCAAGATGGCTGATGTGCTCTAGGGTAGATTCTCGCATTTCTCCAGGAATTTGTGGAGTAAGAATGAGGTTAGATCGGGCGGAACATTCCAGGCTTCCCTTGGTCACATCTGTTCCAAAGTTGTTCTTAGCTCGGCATTCATATACACCCTTATCCTCTTCATAGGTGTAGAGAATATCCAAAATAACGATGCCGAAATCATGGAAAGTTCTAAATCTATGGCCAGTTGGAAGAGGCTTGCCATTCTTGAACCACTCAACCTATTTAAATGCAAGAAACATATATTGTATTATGCTAACAAAGAAGAAAAAAGGTGATCTTACGGTGAGGTTTGGATCTTCTGCTGGAGTGACCTTGCCTCAAAGTGAGTGCTTTGGCCTTCGGAGATGGAAATTTTCTCAACAATCTGCGTAACGAACTTGGGAGGGTCCTTTACATCAACAGTGGCATGATCTGATGCATTTGTCTCTAAATGAAAGTATTGTTGAATTAAACATTTGTATATTCAGAAACATTTCCAAATGGCCATGCATAATATAATTGAAGTAAAAGCACACTCATAAAAAAATTATATATTTGTTGTATCTTCATGCATCATACCCGTCTCAAGACTCTTGATTTTTTCAAGAGAACTTGGTTGAAGTGTGTCAGTAAATACCCCACTCACTGCACCACAAACACCTTAGCTGTAGTTGTGTCTTCGCCGTATCTTAAAAAAATTACATAATATGAATAACTAAGTCACCAAAGCATACGAGGAAAACAACTTACTTATTATATGCACAGCATTTGTACACCCCTGAGTCTCGAGAGTCAACCCCTGAGATATCCAGAGTCACAAATCCGAAATCACAGATGGTTTTGAGTCTAGAGGAGTGGGGTATGGGGTTTCCATTGAAGGTCCACTCTATTTTGAGCTCCGGGTCATGTTTTGGAGTCAAATTACACTCAAAATGAACCGAGTCCCCGTCTTTTAAATCAATTACGTCCTAAACAATAAATAATAATAAGTAACTATGCATGGAACTTCTTTTGAAACATCTCTTAATGCCTACTTGGATATGTGAAGTGAATTTGGGTGCTTCACAGGAAACTGAGCTCTGACAGCTGAGCTTCATGTCCTGACTATCGGAGCCAAATTGATTAGACGCAGTACAGACATAAGACCCAAAATCTCTAAGAGAAAGATTCTTTATCTCTAGGATGGCCATGCCAAAGGAGAGTACTTTGGTGAACCTTGAGCTCTCCTCAATTGTTTTCCCGTCGTGAGTCCATTCTATTTTTATGCTGGAATCCTTGGTCGGCTCTACTCGTGCCTGGAAGAGCGCGTTATCTCCTTCTGAGGCAGAGATGTCGAAGAAAGGTGTGACAAACTTTGGGCCACTCCTGTCTCTACTTCTTCTTCTTCGTCATGGAGACAGGCATCTGTAGACATTTTATTTTTTTCCACATCTGTTATGGCGTCCAGGCCCGCCTTCCCTTTAGGATGCTTGACCTCCAGGTCAAGACCTGAAATGCCCTGACACTTGAGGGAGGTGAAAGTCGTTGCCTCCCCAAGTGCATTCTTGGCAGTGCATGTGTAGACTCCCTCATCCCGCGCAGACAAATCCTCCACGATTAGAACGACTTGTCCAAAGTCTGTACTGGTCTTAATCCTGGAACTTGAGGATATGGAGACACCATTGTGATACCAATTGATGCAAAGTTTCTCGTCCTTTCGTGGTTCCACAAAGGCCTCTAGTCTAAACGCAGTCTCAGATTCCTTTACGGACACTTCTTTAGGCAGTGGAGTTGTGAAGACCGGGCTCTGTCCATCAAATGCTGTCTTAACTGGGTTCACTGACAAAGATCCTGAGGAAGTAACCTTGCCTTCTTTATTAGAGACAATGACCTGGATTAATCCTGAGTCGGAAGTAAGGCAGCCCTTGAATTCAAGGCCAAGGTTGCCCAAATTTTGTGTAGGCTCAAACCGAGCCGCTGCCGGTATTGGTTTTCCGTTGAGTAGCCATTCTAGTGAATAATATTCCGTATTACAACTGATTCCAATATTAAATAATGCAGTATTACCTATTTTCAGATTTGGATCACGACTCGGTTCAATTTGACATGAGAAAATGGCTGTGTCTTGCTCAGCAATCGTAATGTCATTTAAGTGTTTAATAAAGGTGGGGCTAGTATATGTTTTGTCAGTGGTTTCTTTTTTGATCTTCTGAGCCTCCAGACTTTTAATCTTGTCTAAAGCAGATGGATGTCTCGTTTGACCACCTGTGTCTAGGGCTTCAACTTTTGAAAGGGAAGTAAAACAGAAAATTAACGCATTCAAACTCTAATATTCGGGTGATTTGTTTGTTTGTTGCAGTTCTAATAAATTATATAATACATAAAAGAACTTGTCAAGGAATATAATTAATCTAAAGAACTTGCAAAAGCAAATTTGATTGTACCGAAACAAACAAATAAAGCACTTCTTAATATGTACATATATGTCGAGTGGTATATGTATTTAAGACATTATATCAAACACACTCTTTGCTTACCTTCCACTTTGATTTGCGTTGTAGACACAGCTTCTCCAAGCTTGTTAATGGCTTTACATGTATAAAGACCAGAGTCGGTTCCACGAACGCCATTAATGTAGAGTTGCACGTGGCCAAAGTCAAGCGTAGTTTTGATGCGGGATCCACATGAGAGGGATTTCCCGTTAAACTCCCACTCTACCCGGAGATCAGGATCGTTTCGGGGCTCGATGGAGGCCTCAACATGAACATTTTGCGCCTCAGGGATGGATCCAATGTCCTTGAGCGGCGTCATGAAGACGGGAGGCTGAGCAATGGAGGCATCTTCTTCCATTTTCTTTTTCTGATTCTTTTGTGCCTCGAGTTGTTCTATACGTTTAAGGGAGTCAGGCTGAAGGGCATCGCCGAGAATGCCTGACTTGTCTCCGATTCTGAGGGCGAAGGAGGTGGACGCCTCGCCAGCAAAGTTTTCTGCCTTAACCGTGTACATACCAGAGTCTTCCGGAATGCAAGAGTCAATGTCGAGTGTAACGAAGCCAAAGTCCTGAGTAGCTTGAATCCGTGAACCAGTTTTAAGGGTCTGTCCGTTCTTAAACCAAGTGAACTTGAGATTTGGGTCACCCAAGGGCACAACCCGGCACTCCATGTGTGCCCTTTGACCTTCTAGGACCTCAGGTGTCCCGGATAGTGTTGAGACAAAAGTAGGCCTCTCAAACTTAGCATCTTGCTCTGAAATTTGGTGCTTGAGTTTTGAGGACTCCAGGGCCGTGATCTTTCTCATTCCCTCTGGATGTTGAGAGTCCAAGATGAGGGATCCTTTGGTAGCAACCTTGATGTTAGCAGTTGTTGTGGCTTCGCCAAGGGAGTTAACAGCGCGACATTCATAGATTCCCTCGTCACTCTCTCTCAGACCCGTTATATCCAGGGAAACAAATCCAAAGTCATGAAGAGTATTTATTCGGGATCCTGGTGATGAAAAAAATGATAAAGTGCTCCAAATATAGAATTTTGTATTTCAACTTACCTGTAGAAATCTTTTGTCCATCCTTGAACCATTCCACATGAAGGGATGGATCTCCAATGGGGATCAATCTCGCTTCTACATGAGCGTTTTGGCTTTCTTCCTTCTCCACATTAAGAAGCCCTTGCGTAAACACAGGCTTCTGGAAGGTCACAAGTTCCTCCCGATTTTCGCGTTGCTTCTGACGCTCAAGTTCCTTGATTTTCTCAAGACCCTCAGGTCTTTGAGATGAAACGTCGAGGGAGTCTCTCCCCGAAATGTTCAGATTCACTTTGGAGCGAACTTCACCATGGCTGTTGTATATGCGGCAAATGTATTCTCCAGCATCTTCCACAATCAACTGTGCAATGTCAAGGGCGACGTAACCAAAATCGCAGAGAGTATGAATGCGAGAAGCCTGCTTCAAGGGTTTTCCATTATGAATAAACTCTATTTTGAGGCTGGAATCGTGAACTGGTTCAACTTGAGCCTCAAAATGAGCGTTTTGTCCCTCGGAGAGAGTTGTTTTACCCTGAAATACAATAATAATATTGATGTAATTGAACACATGGCATGGACGAGACGTTTAAACATTTGCATACCATAAGTTCAGTGATGAACCTAGGAGGTCCAGATGGTGTCTCAATGACTTGGAGTTTGGTTTGGTGTCCTCGAGACTCAAGATGTTGGATCTTCTGCCAGCTTTCTGCGTGCTGTGAGTCCAGGAGCAAGGATTGCTTGCCCACCACGCTTACAGAGCACGTATTCACGGCTTCTCCCAATTTGTTTGTGGCCTTGCACATATAGGTTCCACTGTCTTCGGGATAGGCATAGAGAATGTCCAGAGCAACGTAGCCAAAGTCATGTGTCATCCTGAAGCGATGTCCCGTCCGAATGGCCTTTCCTCCCACGAACCACTCCACACGGAGATTTGGATCGTTGACAGGCTCTAGGCGGCACTCCAGGTGAACATGTGCTTGCTCGGGAACACCGTCCGCGTTGTTGAGGGGAGTTGTGAACACCGGCTTCGTATACTGGACATCTCCCTCCATGGGTCTGTACTCTGGCTTATGCTCAAGATTGCGGAGATGTGTAAGGCGATCTCGATCCATGGTATCCAGGAGTAGGGAGGCCTTTCCTTGAACAGAGAGGTTGCAGGAGATGGAGTCCTCACCAATGGCATTCTTGGCTACACAGGTGTAGTTCCCGTTGTCCTCAGGATAAGCGTATAGAATGTCTAGGGCAACAAACCAAAATCGTAGGTCGTCCGGAATCGATGCCCTTGTGGTATGGGCTTTCCATTACAGAACCATTCCAGCTATTTACATACAAATAAGTGAGCGAATGGATATTCAAAGTATACAATATTTACCCTCATATTAGCATCGTTGACTGGGGTCAGAGTTGTTTCAAAATGGGCGGGCTGGCCTTCCTCCAGTTGAAGATCCTTTAGGGCATGGCCAAACTGAGGGGCCTCAGTAATAATGATCTCTTCATCATCTGCTCGTCTTCTCTTAGACTCGAGATAACGGATCTTCTCGAGAGCGTCCGTATGCTCACTGTCTAAGAGGAGTCCACTTCGAGCTACGTAAAGTAAATACGAAACAAAGTTAATTATGATAATTGAAGTTACTAAAATTGTCCAACAAAGTCGAACTTGATTGGACGAAATGAAAGTAACACAAACAAAAAGAATATTCCCTTTTTCTTTCTTACAAAATATATACAAATCATACGTGCATGTACATATATAAAGCAGTTGCATAAAAATATATATCATTAAGCGTTCATAATAATATACTTAAGATTGTTTCAATGTCAAATGTTTATAAAATATAAAAGACAAATATACGGTGGTTTGTTTGATTTAAAATAACAAAAAAGTAGGTGTACTCACATGTAACTTTGACGTCAAGATGTGACTCCGTCATTCCAAGTGCATTGGTTGCTCGAAGAGTATATGCCCCTGAGTCCTCTGGATAGCATCCTAAAATATCCAAAGCCGCAAACCCAAAGTCGTAGGACGTTTTCCATCTGTTTCCAAAGGGAAGAGCCTTTCCATTGTGAAACCATTCGACTTTAAGGGATGGATCTGGGTAGGGCTCAATCCGGCACTCCATGTGAATATTCTGTCCCTCAATCAGATCATTTTTCCCCTGGAGAGGCACCACAAAGACGGGCGCGCTTTGGACGGCGTCATCTTCCATGATGTGAGAGACATGCTTCTTCTTTTCCAGGGAGGCGATCTTGCTGAGGGCGTCCTCATGCAAGGTTTCCCCCATGGGTCCGTTTTGCGCAGATATTATTTGCATGGTTGCAGAGGTCGTGGTTTCCCCGAGGGCATTCACGGCACGACAGGTGTAGGTCCCGCTGTCCTCTGGGCGGGTGTATTTCAAGTCTAGGGCCACGAATCCAAAATCGTGTAGAGTGGACATTCGGTTGGAGGCTTGAATGGGCTTGCCATTATGAAGCCAGTCCACACGGAGCTTTGGGTCTCCGATGGGAACGAGCTTGGCCTCGAAGTGTGCGGAGGTTCCCTCGAGGAGGACGAGGTCCTTCATGACGCTTGTGAATGAGGGGGTTTGGGTCGTGAGGCCCTCTTCCTGGGTTTGTGCTACGGAGGCGTGCTCCAGGTGGTGGATCTGCGACATAGCGGCTTCGTGAAGGGTGTCCTTGATGATGGTTTCCTTGGCCTTGACGACGAGGGAGGCAGAGTTGACGGCTTCGCCGAGTTTGTTGACGGCACGACAGGTGTACGTCCCTGCATCATCGGGGTGTGCCTGCATTATGTCCAGGGAGACAAAGCCAAAGTCCAAGCCCTCCTTTATTCTCGAAGCTAAAGAAAATATGAGTTTATACAGGATACAAAAAATACCAATTTAAGATATAAAGATCTCGATTATATCATTTCGAACCTTACTGAACCCTTTCTTTTTTATAGGAGAGCAAAATAAGTATGCTTCCCTTAAATTAATGAAGTCGTCATGTATTTTATCATTTTTGATTCATTTCAGGAATTCTTATTATATTATCTTCTTTATTATTTAAAAGACAAAGTAAAAAATATGATAATTGAGTTACTCGTCAGTAAACAAATCATATTAATGTGGTTTTAAAGTTTACTCAACAATCATCTTTTGCTCGTATTAATAAAATATTTTTATGTTATTTGAATATGAGGAACGACAGTTTGTGAGAATATATTATACTAACGATACAACATAGAAATGACCCATTACACAAAATATAATGACCCTAATAAAGATATCATATCAAATGTATTACGAAAATGATCCATAAACCAACTTAAGAGAAATATGAACTCATATGGAACCGCAACTTAAAAATGACTCCATTCTTTGACAATTATACTCAAATATATATTTAATTTGAATAATGTTTGTTTTTAAATCATTAAAATTAAGAAGTAAATAAACTTCAAAATCAATATTTCTTAGTTTTGTTGGACAAAATATATTTGTTTTCAGAATAGCTGCATATATGTAAATATAATGAAACTAAATGAATATTACTGAATATTCCTATTTCTTTAATGTTACGGTTTTTGAGGGTTTCTTTTAGAAGATGTCCAATGATAACGATTGTATTAGTATCTCAATTTGATATTTATCAATATAGAGCCTGGCTTCCAGGGGTAAAAATGATATTATACGGCTATTAGGTAATTTTGAAGCTCAGACTTTTCTAATGTCAAAGACATTAATATTTCCTAACGCGTAGGTCACCTTGTTTAATGGGCTGATTGTTGTGGAGCCACTGGATTTGTAGAGACGGATCCGAGACAGGGATGATTCGGCATTCAAAGTGTGCTCTTTGCCCTTCCTTAATTTCAACGCTCTTCATAGAGGTCGTGAAAACAGGGGCTTGAGTTGTCGTCTCTTCCTCCATTTGATACTTTGAAGTCATTTTTCTTTGTTCAAGCATTTCGAATTGAGACAGCTCGTTGGAGGACTCAGAAATGATTTGTTGACCGCCTATGATGAGAAATGTACATTTTAGTCACTTATCTCTTGGGTGATGGGATGGGAAACTAAGGTTACATAAATTAATAGCATGCAATATTTTTAATAAGCATGCAATAACTCGACGAATCCCTAAATATGGTTTCTGAGCATGCAACCCATATATTTTCGTTTACGACTAACACTTTCTTAAAGTTTGTTCTTCTTCATGCGTTCCAAAAATTGTAGGAGTTAGTGGTCAGCCTATATATTGATGCATTGTTAAAATGTCTATATATTTCGATCCTATTTCATGCAAAAACGAATACCACCACAAGTATTACTCTTACTTTTACAGCTCAAAGTTGCGTGACATTCGCATGATCCTGCTAAATTTGTTGCCCGACATATATAAGTCCCGGAGTCTTCTGATATAAGCCCAACAATATCTAAAGCCACGTATCCAAAGTCGTGAATGGGTCTGAATCTATGACCTATCGTTATGGGCTGCCCATTTTTGAACCATTCCACGGATAGATTAGGATCCGTGATGGGCTCAAGCTTTGCTTCAAAATGTGCATTTTTACCCTCGGCTGCGTTAGCTACGTTTTTAGGCTGTGTGACAAAGCGAGGGGACTCCATGAAATGATCTAGATCTTCCTCAAGATCTGCATGCTTGTGACTCAGGCGAGCAGCAGATCGCTGTTCAAGCAAATTTAGTCGCTGTAGATTTTGAGCAGTCTTTGCATCCATTCCTACCTCGGTTGTCTCTGTATATTTTTATTATTAAATACGATAAATTGAGAGATTTTATAATATTATCATATTAAAACAGAAGGGTATAACTTACGTGAGACTTTTACATTAGCCGTGCTCTGTGCCTCGCCATAGGCATTCCGGGCAGTGCAAGTATAGACACCACTGTCCTCGGGATATACGGAGAGGAGATCCAAGGCAACATAGTCAAAGTCGTAGGCAGGTCGGATTTTGTGGCCTGCAAATTAAACGTTAATGTATATGTGTAATGGTGGCATAGTTGAAACCATTTCTTACCAGATTTAAGGGGCTTTCCATTAACAGTCCATTCCACTTGCATGGTAGAGTCTCCAGTAGGCATGAGACGTGCCTCCAAATGAACGTTCTTTCCCTCCACGATCTCAACGTTATGAAGATTTTTGACGAAACGGGGAGGTTCCTTGGGTTCACTCTCTTCCAAAACACGCTGTTGATACTTTTCTGAGGCCTCCAAGTAGTTGATTTGCTGAAGGGAAGCCTCGTTCTCAGTCTCGGTAATGATGCTGCTCTTCGCCTGCACTTGGACCGAGGCACTCGTGCTCGCTGTGCCCAGTTGGTTCACGGCTCTGCATGTGTACATTCCCTGATCCTGAGCATTGACCCCGATGATGTCTAAGGCGATGAATCCAAAGTCGTTATAGGTCTTAAAGCGTGAGCCCACTGTGAGGCTTCGCTCATTGAAGAACCATTCCACCTTCATGGTTGGGTCTCCAATGGGCTCCAATCGAGCCTCCAGGTGAATGTTTTGACCCTCACAAACGGGCTGAGGATTCTGGAGGGGAGTTCGGAAGACGGGGGCTGAGGTGCAGAGCATTTCGGTTCCTTGGTTGATGATGGTGCTCTGCTGCTTCATTTCGAACTTCTTTGTTTCCTGAACAGTACGGGCATGGATGGTGGAATGGTCCACACCGTCAGAGTGAACGTCCACGCGAAGCTGCACGTCAGATCGGAGCTCACCCAATACGTTGTGCACGAGGAGTGTATACACGCCGGTATCTTCCTTTTTAACATCCAGAATGTCGATGGCTACATATCCAAAATCGCAAAACGTTTGTATTCTGCTAGAAGCTGACAGGGAGCGTCCGTTGTGAAGCCATTCACCTTCAAGTTGGGGTCGTTTTGGGGCTCAATACGGCATTCAAATGAGCTCTTTGTCCCTCAAGGATGATGTTAGTTCCTTTGAGTTGGCTAACAAATTGAGGGGCGGAAGTAGCTTCGGGTTGAACCATTGTGGCTGAGGATGTGGTCTTGTTTGTTTCAAGTTGCTGGATGCTAGACCAGGACTTGCTCTGGAATTCAGGATCTACACGGCTGGAAGTGCTGAGATTAGCTGCTGTCTCAACCCTGCCTTTGGCATTATATGCGATACAAACGTATCGCCCAGAATCAAGGGCCGTTACTTGCTTGATTGTGAGTGCCACATATCCAAAGTTGAAGAAAGATGTTATCCTTGAACTAGCCTCTACGGGTTGACCATCCTTAAGCCATTCCACTCTCATCGTGTGATCACCCATAGGCTCCAATCGGGCCTCGAAATGTGCAAATCCTCCTTCACGGATCTCAACCTGGTCTTTGAGTTGAGTTTTGAACTCTGGTGCGGATTGGGGTTCCACAACGGACTCTGTTCTCTTGAGAGTCTTGGAGGACTGTACTTCTTCGAGTCGCTGCACCTTTTCAATATATTGCTGCTGCTCGCTGATTCCAGTGGATGCGGTCAGGTCCTGCGTGATCTTGACCTGCAGGGTTGAGTTGGTGACAGCCTCTCCACTAATGTTAGTGGCCCGACAGGTGTATGTTCCTGAATCCTCGGCTCTCACTCCATTAATGTTCAAGGAGACGTAGCCAAAGTTGAAAATGGTTCCAATTCTGGAGCTGGCAGTGATGGGCTTGCCGTCCTTAAACCATTCGATCTTCATGGTATGGTCTGAAACAGGGTTGATTTGAGCCTCCAAATGAACGTTGGAGCCCTCAAGCTTTTCACCAACACCGTCCAGCGGCTTCACAAACTCTGGAACAGGGGGAGGGGGCTCCCGGATCTCTTGGACAACAGAGGAGCTGGCCATGCGCTGTTCCACGTGCTGAGTAGATGATCGGAACTCGCTCTCCATTTCCTTGCGCTGGCGGATGCAGAGTCTTGCTGAGCAGTTCACAGAACCCTCTTCATTCTTGATGACGCAAGTATACTCCCCAGTATCGGAGGGTGTTGAGTTGAGCATGTCCAGAGAAACAAATCCAAATTGGCAAGTGGAGTTCATCCTTGAGCCTTGAATAAAGAAAACAACATAAGTATAAAATTTGAATGGAAAGAGAAAAATGCTTACTAGCAGCAATGGTCTTTCCATTGAAATACCACTCTACAATCAAGGATGGGTCCCCAACGGGTGAAATCTTTGCGTCGAAATGAATTTTGTCGCCTTCATTGATGGTCAAGTCACGGAGTGGAGTTACAAAGGAAGGACCCCAAATTTCTGCTCCATCTCGGCAGGCTTCTTGTGAGGTTGAGATCGCTCAACGTGTTTTAAATAAATAACTTCAGGCTCATTCTCGGGTCTGAAAATAGAAAAATTATAAAATATTGTTTGGAATTTTTTAGTAGGAGGCCATTGTTTTGTTTTTAAGAAGGACTATGATTTTTGTATATAATATCATACTCCGGTTCGATTCTCCTGCCAATAGGCCTTTGGATTTTGTAGCCTTCTTCTTGATGTTGATAATGGTAGGATGTTCATAGCTAGATGAGTTACTTGGAGGGGCATTTATGAGTATTCGTGCCCGGGTAATTGCAGAGCCCGTGCAGTTAAATGCAGATACTTGATACCATCCATCATTGGTTTTCTCTGCACTCTTGATATGGACTGTTGAGCCTCCTTGTCCATCATGGGATATGCTCACATTCTCGTCAGTCTTTAGAGCAATCCCATCCTGTGAATCATAAGACGCATGTAACGAAGAAAACCACCAAAACACACACACTAAAAAAATACCTTCAGCCATGAGAGTCTAGGACTGGGCTCTCCAGATGCCTTCACATTCAAGGATATGGTTTGTCCCAGCTCAAACTTGTAATTGGAAAGCTTTTGAGTGAAACTTGGAGGAGAAGTCTCAACCCTTGGTTTGACCACCAAGTTGCACTGTCACACAAATTAAAAATTAAGATAGAAAAAGTCGTTGGATTAAACCAATAAAAGGAGAGTATTGTGTAAGGCTAAAACCTGAAAAGTCGATGTTCCACTTCGATTGGTGGCCACGCATTTTATGATACCGGTATCAGAGAGTCGAACTGAGGTAAAGTGTAGGGTATGACATCCTTTTTCATTGATGAGGAGTTTGTGCAACTCATCTTGGGCCAAGGGCATATCAGAGTTCAAAAACCATTTGAGCTCAGGAGCGGGCCGGCCAGTGACCCGTGCATTCACGCGCAGCTGATCCCCTTCAATGGCCTCTAAATCAGCTGATGTATGCACAAACTTAGGAACCAGAGACTCGTCTTCTTCAGCATGGTTTCTAAGTTGATTGAAGGAGGAGGAGGGGGGAAGAAGGATCAAAATGACAAAAATGAAAGACTGTCATAAAATATCTTTCTTTTTTAAAATATCATAAAACACAAAAAAGTAGTGGAGGTGGCGAAGAGAAGAGGAATATAGCTTACATGGTTTGCTGCTGTTGGACGCCACCGAATTGATTATAGGAGGAGGAGGATGCAGAGGATTGTTGCATGGAGGAGTTGGAAGACACTTGGTGATGCTGGGAACTAGAAAATTGTTGTGTGGATGAAGACATTTGAGCTGAAAAAAATGTGTTAGGAAACAGGGGAGTTATATTCAAATGTATTGTTGAATTGGCGCTCTTGAAAAATACCTTGATGGCTGCTGTAGGATGCGGATTGTTTGAAGGATGAGGCAGATTGCATTACTTTTTGCTGGTGAACCTGTTGTTGCATCATGTTTTGTGGCTGTTGCATCATGTTTTGTGGCTGTTGCATCATGTTTTGTGGCTGTTGCACCATGTTTTGTGGCTGTTGCATCATGTTTTGTGGCTGAGAAACCATGTTGGAGGACTGCATTTGAACTGTTGTTGGGTTTGGTGGTACTGTTGCTGAAGCTGTGCTGCTGTTGAATTTGCTGCTGTTGTTGAAGCTGTTGCTGCTGTTGAATTTGCTGCTGCTTGAATTTGCTGCTGTTGTTGGATATGCTGCTGTTGTTGGATCTGTTGCTGCTGCTGAACCATTTGCTTATTGCTTGAGCTCTTGTGCAATTTTTTGTCCCGAGCGGCTCTTTTTAACGGCCTTGGTAGCCTCCGGGGAGATGTAGACCGTGCAGATGGCCTCTCCATAGGGATTCAGGGCCGTGCAGGTGTACTCCCCTTCATCTCCTGGGCAATGGTCTTGATCAGCAAAGATACCTTTCCAGACTCCTCATCATAGAGCATCTGATGCTTATCGCTTCCTAAGAATTAAAAAAACAAAATTCCTATTTTAATCCTTATGTAAAAAAAATCGAAAGTGATGAGAAGGATAAATTATAACCAAGTCTGAGGTTGATGAACTAAAAACACCGTCATATACAAAGTAAAAGTATCTATTTCTAATGAATTTATATATATATATATATCAGAATTGTTGATTTATCGTTCATTTGTTGTCGTTCACGAACTATGAACGACAAAGTTTTTACGAACGACAAGGAAAATTCCATATCGTTCGTCGTTAGTTTTTGGCACCAAAAAAAGATAAAGATTCTTTTTTCATGTAAAAAAAAATTCTAACAAAAACAGTCATCACATTTTTCAGAATGGCGAGAAAAAATTTCCTTTCTAAAAAAGGTCATTTTTTCAGAATGACGAAACGATAAACAAACGATTAAAAAAAACGATGGACGACAAACGGCGAACGATAACTTTTGGTGAAGACAATTTTTTGCGAACGTCAACTGTATATATATATATATATATATATATATATATATATATATATATATATATATATATATATATATATATAAAGAAAAACGGGTGTCCAAGCCCATAGTAAGAATCTATTTAACGTCCAATAAGATTACCTTTCATTTGGAGTCCTTTTCGAGTCCATATCACTTGGGGCTTGGGGTTCCCCTTCACCTTCCCCTCGAAGAGAGCGTTTCCTCCTTGAGCGAAGCGGGCATTTCGAAATATTTCCTCAAAAACGGGGGGAGACGCCCCTTCTACGTTGACTGCCATTGTTGCCAGAGACTGTATTGAAAAACAAAGAAAAATTATGTGATGGTATTACAGTAAACAAAAAATAGATGATGATGTAAGTAATATAATTCAGATAAATTGTTTATTTTCTTCCCAAGAAATTCATTATTTTTTAAATCTTAAAATAATGCGGTAAAAATTTAATAGAATATTTAAAAAATAATGATCTCACTCCTTATTTCCAATATTCGAGATGTCATGTTCTATCAAAACTGAGTTATGTAAAATATAACCATAATTAAATTAATAAAGCAATAAGAATGTAGAGTATAGCTTAAATAATTATAAACAATATTAAATATATAATTTCGACCCAGAATTTATTTTTTAAAGCACTTATAATATTCTTTGTAACCGATTTTCACGACCACAAATTTGTTTATGTTGAAGTAAAGCTGGTGCTCTAAGTCATTCCATAACCATTTGATAATTTTGTATTCAGCAATTAAATGGCAATTGAAAGTTGGAAGTAATTGATTCCATATAGAATCCTTAAAAAATTGTACTTCATTGAGAAAAACATTTATTCACGTTCTTCAATCTATAAACTTTTTATTTAAAATGTCCATGAATCCATTTCAATTTATCCAGAATCGGTGACAAAATCCACTGCCACTATCGATAATTGTTTGCAAGCTGCGTACAACTTATATATATATATATATATATATGATTGAAGGCGATTCGTATAATTGGGATATTTGTACTAACTCTTCAACATTTAGCTACTGCATGATACCCAATATGCAATAAATAGTGTTATTCTGTAGTTTGAAATATTGAATTGATAGGTATGGGTAGAAAAAAATATATATTGCCAGATTACCGAGTTAACAAATATCAATCGGTATTTCCATCATATATATATGGACTTATTATTAAAACGTTATCAATTATGATAAACAACATATTGGACGAATATGATAAAAGCTAGCATATTTTTTATTGAGAAAGTATTTTATTTCCAAAGTACATACCTTTATATATATAATAATATATATATATATATATATATATATATATATATATATATATATATATTATTGCTTTCACAGCGTTCTTCCTTATAATCCATGGGTTATTTCCTTGTCCGTTTAAATTTTAGCTTAACCTTTAACCAGATACACCATGTTGAGGGAAATTGTATAAGACTCCAAAAAAGTTATAAGACAACTATATTATCATGATGAAAAGATAGTTGGTTTTGGACTTTAAAGCTATGCTGATGCAGTGATAAGCATGAAAACGCTTTTAAGTTCCTCAATAAAATGTAAAACAGAAAAAAGATTGTGGTAAGGTTTTTTAATTATTTCAGAAAATTTATAAATGATTCGAAGGATCGCTTTTCGTCTTGGAAAACGAAATTGTCTTATTTCATCTTCTTTTAAATGATTTGGTTATTTCATTTTATTCATTACTTATGCTATCATTGTCTCTAAGTCTTGAAAATAAATGATATGGGATATTAAATAATATATTGGATATGATATTGTACCTTGTTATATTGTAGAGCAATAACAAGAGTTCATTAATTGTTGTAAGAAATATCAAAGATGTATAAATCCAACAGTATCATGATTTTATATTTTATATCCTGTTTTCAGTTTTTTTTTTTATATTAATATATTTTTCAATACATTTTTCAAATACATCCAATTACAATAACTTGTGACTGTAAAAAGGGTAATACAATGAGGGTGGGTTTAAAGGATTGATGTTGGAAATGTAAATTCATTATAAAATAACATAATAAAACCACAAGCCTGCAAATTTATCACTCTTAAAAATAATTATTTATGTGACATCGCGCTTGCACATAACTTTTCAAAGAGTTTGTTGTATTTATAAATGAAATCATAGAAGTATATTTATAATTGCACTTTTTTCCTTATAAATTAAATATCATAATACAGAAGGCACATTTAATTCTAATAGGTTTACCTAAAGTATCAATTATATTATATTTATATATTCCTAAGCTTATTTGATTTGAATTGGACAACTTATATATATATATATATTCTTCCCTATTTGATTTCGAAGATTGCATTCGTGTGGATATAAATAAGTATTACAGCGTTAAAATAAATCTATCAATCTAGCATATTATCAATAAGGTTGACCAAAACAGACCTTTCCCTCTCGGGATCCGAACCTACGCCCCAACATTGAGGGTTGAACACGCCTTAACGCACTGAGCTATTGTATCAATTCGGCTTGATTTAGGAGTTTATTATAGTAATTATAATAATATTATTAAATACCAAATAATTATGTTAACTTTCTTTATAACAACCAAAGTTCGGATGGGATATTTACCCGTCAATCATATGAAAACCTTATGGAACATTAAACTCTTGACCCGATGGCTTAACTAATGTTATATATGTAGATTATGGAGGTGTTTATGGGCAATTGAAATACATATTTGGAACCTCTTTTGATTTATATATATTTCTATCACATTTTTTTACTTTCCAATAAAAAGTTGATGGTTATAAGGAATGATTGCTGATTGGACAAATTCGAACCCATTGATTATAAAACTGACAGGAATATAATATTCTTGAGTTGATATATACTAATTAAGTAAGTAAGGGTTTTTATTTTAAAAAATGACTAAAGTATTTTTAGAAAATAATTTAGAAAAGATCTGTTATCGTTAATAAATCTGTCTTTCTTATAAAACAATATTAGCATCATCTCAATTCGTAACGTCTTACATTGATATTAGTATGAGTAAATCATTTTTTTAATATGATAAAATTATATCAATACGAAAATAGCTTATCTGACAAATCATTTGCTTTAGATAAATGGTGATTTTGAAAAGAGGGTTTATAAAAAGCCATTTACATCCCAATAGAATTATATTCCCCACAATTATTTTAACTTCAGCCCATTTAAATTCGAATTCAATCACTTATAATGGTACTAATTTAATTAATAATAAATGTCAACAACCACTTAAAAAGTTCGCCATCTAAAAAAACTCATTAAAAAATTCTCATAAAATAGTAATATTTTTGTTAAAATAAGTAAATATATTGTTCCCTATCCCATTTGTCATATTTAATCCTCCGAAGCTCGTAACGGATACTTCAGCTTTCTCAAAGGTTAAAAATAGATAAGTCAAATAGACTTGTGTGTTGTTGTTGTTATTTTTATTGTTGCTTCTTCTTTCCTTTTTTATTCTTGAAAAAATAGGAGGGAATCCTGTAAAACGCTCTCTGTATATATCTTTATTCATGTGTATGCAACACTACTTGATATTATTAATAAACTTTTTTTTACAAAAACATGGTCTTACCTTTATATATTATCTTTGAAATTGTCACTGGATTCCTTTTTTTTAGCGAGAGAGAACTATAAATTGTGTATATTGTCAACTGTTTCAACTGTGGGTGTGTTTGAATGGCTCCGTGCCGATTCTGATGTGTGTGTCTCACTGAGGTTATTCTCCTATTATAAGTCTCTATGCTTTTTTAATCAGAAGGAAAACGAAGAAGCCCCTACGAGGAGGAAGTGTATAATCATGAGTATTTCTAGAAAAAGGTGGAATGACTGAAGAAAAAAAAGCTAAATAATTCTTCGGAAAAAAATTGTCTTAGCATCTTTGAATAATTGCCCTGAGCGCGCAAAAGAAAGAGGGGGGGGGGAATTGGGCCCAGATCCAAATATTTGCCATGCAATCAATAGGCGGCTTTCACAAATTCTGAGCGTCCAACACCGCTTCTCTTTTTCGAGCTATCTCTATTTTTTCTTACCTCAACCCCCCCCTTCAATGGAGTCTGACAGCAATTTTATTTTTACTTTTAATAGACGACGCTAGGGGCGTTATTATTTATAAGAAATTAAAGAAAGAGCGGATTTTCATGAGGTTTATTTGAAAGCATCCAACAATTAGGTACTGAACTAGATAGGGAACTGAATTTTTCTGGTTAAAATCTGTGAAGGTTAAACTGATTGGTTCGAGAATGTGGTTTTTATATTTCTAGTTTGTAGGCACGGGTAACGGAGCTCAAAAGCTTCTCATTACGGTGCCTAAGGGAGATAAATAGTATCCCTGAAGACTTTATGAAACCATTTAACATCATACTTGAGAAACTAACAGATTCTTTTTTTTTTGGGTTTAACAACTATCAATGTTAGAAAAAAGGATGAGGTTGGACGGGAGTCATTTTGATATCATTGTTCTGAACTGAGTGTTTTAAAATTAACAAACTATTGCTATTATAGAAAGTAGAAAATGTATTCGTAAACAACCACAAACCCATAGATCTGAATTGTTTTTCATTTTATGGTTTGTCTGTTACAAGGCTAAAATAGACTTTTTAAACCCCATCGTTTTATGGCTGAGAGTATCCTCCTTAATTTAAACTCTTTTAACCATGAGGGCGTCCCATGTTTTCTATTTCTAGCCATTAAATACTCGCGCAGATTTGTTGATTTATCGTTCTTTGTTGTCGTTCGCGAACGATGAACGACGAAACGACAAGTTTTGACGAACGATAAGGAAAATTCTTATCGTT
>CP045904.1:17278067-17292985 GCA_013387185.1 Caligus rogercresseyi
TATATGTATATATATATGGGTGTGTGTGTATATATAGGTATGACCCAAAAATGTTTCGAATCTGATGAACGCTTGTCAAAAATACCTCTTCAACGTTTGTTCTTCGACATTATTGTTAAAAGCATATGATCCTATATCTATAACCTATCAAATATAACATAACACATACAATACCTTTTAAAATAGCTTATTCTGGTGAAACCTTGTAGAATCTATTGTTTCTTTTTTACTTAGCAAAAGGGCTTTATCTGGCAAAGATGTCAAGATAAGTCTTTCATATCATTGTTATTTATTATATGAACATCATTTTTTATAAAACTGATAAGTTATCCATAACTAAAAATAAATCATTTCCAACATTACTGAGAGGCTTTTACTTTAGGTATACCAGGCATATGGGTCCTCAGGTGTACCTCTATTTAGAGGTGAATTTATATAATCTTAGACACAGAGACTTTTTTTGGATCTCTAGTAAAAATGCAACCCCAACATTTGTTTACACAAATGTTTGATATACTATATTAAATAGCAAACTAATATGCTTTGAGTGAGCTCAGATCCCATGGATCCTAATGATGACGTCATATGAGGTGTTAAATCCACGGCCATTAAGCCTTCTTAGTTCATCCGAACATAATTACAAATATAACATTACACATACAATACCTTTTAAAATAGCTTCTTCTGCTTGAAACCTTGTTGAATCTATTGTTACCTCCGCCGAAGGAGGTATTGTTTTCACTGGTGTGGTTTGGTTGTTTGTTTTGTGGTTTGTCGCAGGATAACTCAAAAAGTACTGAACGGATTCGGATGAAATTTTGTGGAGCTGTTGAAAATGCCAAACGGAACAAGTGATTAAATTTTGGCATCTCTGAGGCAGAATTAAGATGCAAAATGAGCTAAATACTAATAAATATTTCAAGTTAGCCTACTCTGCCAATAGATGTCGCTGTGCTGTGAAATCGGGTGCCGGGAGCGTCTTTCTCTTAGAATTTCCGTCGAGGGGAACCCTCCCCGTCTCTCTACGCCTCCCCAGTCGTGAAAATTCGCCTCGGAAGGCTCATAAGGACCCGTGACGGCGGAGGTTTGCACTCTCTGAGTGTATATATGCCTCTAGTTTCTCTTGTACTTAGCAAAAGGGCGTTACCAGAATTTATATATATATATATATATTACCTTGATAAGTTTCGAGAGCAACGCCATATTTGCTATTTTTTGTTTTGTTACAAGTGATTTTGTTACCATTTATATAGATGTTCTGCCATACTCAGCATCCCAAAACCACGATATATCCATATTGCCAAGAGATCTGACTTATCGCCTGCCGTGTTCTTTAATGATGTTGCACCAGGAAGCAGGAAGAAATACATAAAATGTTATTTTTTACGCATACGTCATCAAAAAAAAAATATTGAAATAGATATTTGATGACGTAAAAAATAATAGATAGATTATATACGTTTCACCAACCATGAAAATTTATACAAAACCTTGATTTTTATATACCTTTTTACGAGTGAGAAATATCAGGTTATATTCAACTGTGTGCACACAATACAAACGACTTCTTAATTGAAGGAGTGTGTCTCTAAGTAGAAACACATCGATGGAGGAAAACCTTATTAGGACAAATAATTATTTGTGCCCATAAATTTTATTTAGCATGAACAAAGATAATAGGACTCATCAGTAGACTTTTATAGCCAGTATGCATTGGATTATGTTCTGCTCATTGAGGACCATCTAGAAACTAAGCAAAAAAAATCCCTGCCTTATGGAAAAATTATTAAAAAACTTTTACACCAATTCAAGGATTTAAAATAGACCGGTTTTATCGTTAATTTATGTTTTGTTTTGGATTGTCAAGTTGTTTAATTATAAGTGTATTTTAGTGTTCGTTCATATTTGATGTTAAAATTTTAAACTAAAATGTTTAATTATGTTTTTACGCATTAACATCTTTTTATATACATTCTGTTTTTTATGCTTGTATATATATTTTTATGAACTGTGGAATAAATTTAAAAAAATAAAAAAAAAATTCTATTAACCTAGATTTTCTATTAAACTATAATGTTATTTAACTTAATTATTATTTTATATAATTTTATATATCATCTAAACAATAAAGGAGAAAAAAAAAGAAACTAACAAAATATTTGTCTTTAACCTGATTAGAGGTATACTTATAATGAAATCAAGAATAAAATTATCACAAAAAGCACTACTACAAGGATTAACTTTTGCTGATTTTTGTAAAGATGTGTATCATTTTTTTTGTCTTTTTACATTAGAGAGATATGTTTATAAGTTATTGTGAAATATCCATTCTATAAATATCATTTTCTTATTTACTTTCCCTCCTTGCTGAGAGCGATAATGTGAAACCCATAAATAATGATGTTTGAACAGACAAAAAAACAAGTATGCGGGAAATATGGATAAATAATCGTTCTTATAAATTAAAAAATCAGATTGGAAATTCGTCATTTAGTCAATGCACTGAACTATTCGTGGACTTATAACGTGTATTTATATTTATCGATGGATGAAGACAAGTTTTATGAGATGAATCGGTAGGGTTCTGGACAAACATCAAAGCGAGACAACTTTAATCTGTAAGAAGAGAGGCACTTCGTTGATTAGCCTTGTAAATTACTTTTTCATCTTGAAGGAGTGGATTACAAATATACAATTAGATCAGAAAATTAGAAGAAATGAATGAGTAATACATAGGTAGATGATAATATTACTGTACCTATTCCTCGATGTAGCATAATGCCAACTGTGTTTATTATTATTCCTTTCCTTACTCTCAACCAATCATGTTTTCAAAAAAAAACACATTTTTTTATCCCTAAGAACGTCATCACATATACCTGTATACCTTATATTTAGTCTCAACAAATCTTGAAAATAAGTCCTGCTCGCTGCATCCCCTGCAGAAGGTTTCGAAAATTGATTCTACCCTACAATTCATAAATGACCTTTGACCCAATACCATCATTTACTGGAATATCAATGTCTGAAGATTCTACTGGCTCACTGGATGATTAATGTTGCAGGGAAAGTGATAATCCAGCATTCTTCCCAGTGAGCTAATGGCTCATAGTACTTTCCAGCAACAACAAAAAAACCTCTTTGACTTTTGCATTACCGTCAACTACAGATAAAAATGTTGTGTTTCAATGAATACGGCCTTTACAATATTTGTTTTTAAACTATTTGTATAACAAAAAATAACTTAAATTAAAATGACTGATTAAAATGCTTAGACATTGATTTTAAAGAGTGCATTTTATCATAGCATTTAGTTAAGTTTTTTATTCATACAACTGCCAAGATAAGTCTTTTATATCATTATATTTTCTATCATAAACATCATTTTTTATTAAATGACTGATAAAATAATGAAACTACAAAATAAATCATGTCAAACATTACAGAGACGCTTTTTTTTTGCCTATATGGCTCGATAGAATTGCATCCGACAGGATATAAATAAGCATTATAGCATTAAAATTAGTCACTCGAACCTAGGATCTTATCAATGAGGTAGACCAAAAATGACCATCCCCTCCCGGGAGTATTCGAACCTGTGCCCCCAACATTGAAATGGAACCCGCCTTAACACGCACGGCTATCGCACCCCTTCAGAGACGCTTTTACTTCATAACCAGGCATATGGGTACTCAGATGTACCGTTATTTTGAGGTGAATATATATATTCTTAGACGGGGATTTAGTAGACACAGATACTTTTTAGATAGACTTTCTTGGATCTCCAGTAAAAATGCCCCCAAACATTTTTTTCCCCACAACTGTACATATTAAATAGCAAACTAATATGCTTTGAGTGAACACAGATCCAATGGATCGTAATGATGACGTCATATTGAGGTGTCAAATCCACGGCCATTAAGCCTTGCTAGGTTCATCCGAACATAATTATGGTATTTATGGTGCCAAATACAAAACCAAAGTAGTTCCGCTTGTCATAGAAATGACATATTGGGGTAACAAATCCAGTTAACAGTAGCCCATCGACTCCACCAGTCACAATTATGACAAATGGAATAAAATCTTCAACGCTGACGTCACCGACATCTCATCTTTCCATGCTGACGTCACTCGAGCTCCTCTTTTTCTATATTCATTAACATTCTTAGTCTTCTTGTGCTCAGTGTGGTTTTTATCATGATAAACAAATAGTCAATTAAAAAAATACATCAAATCTTGTAAGGATCATATTAGATATCAGTGACAACCGCACATGTTGTATTTTTATTTATTTTCGTATCCATAAAGCACTCTTCGGAACCATAAAGTAATATTTTCATTTAAAATCACACTGTATCTATTAATATTTAGTCAAATGTCAAGTTCGTTGGGTCAATAAATAAGTATTCACCTACATAAGTTCGGAGGAGCTGAAGGGATGCGGATTGACCCAGTTTCTCTGTCTGACAGTGTGAGTGTGAATAAATGCTGCCTTGCTTTCCTGAACGGAATGTGATGCGGAACATACATATCAATCCATATGCCGTTCAAAGGAATATTGTGTTAATAGAGTAGTCATATTGTCATACGAAGAAAGGCTGTGATTGCTATATGATTAAATATCCATTTATTTATTGGACCCTTCAGCTAGTTATCGTTATTAGATTCTACCTATATTTAAGACTTTTGCCTTTTTCATCTTAATGTTTTCTTTATACATAATCTTTTTGACAAATTATTTTGAAAATCCTTAAACTAATGTCGTAAGATCCTACAGATTTTGATATCAAATAACATGGATTTGGAGTCACCAAACAATCATTATATGATTTTCAAATCACTAAAGTACGTGAGAAAGTTATTCCCATTATTTATATTAAAAAAATAGAAAGTAGTCCTTCAAAATTTGAATCTCTTTCAAATGGAGTTAAATATGGATCCGTATTGGGCTGAGTCTCAAAAAAGCGGTCCACCAGTTAGGATCCCTGCTCCATATTTAGGGATAGGGAAAATATAGTTTACTACCAAACTCATCCATACACATGATTTATTTATTTGATAATAGGGTTTTTACTATGTCCGATAATGAGAGTGATGATCTATTTATCGACAGATAGATCAACATAATTTTCTACCTTGAGTTAATTTATTCAATGAATATTAATCATAGAGATATAAAGATATAGAGAGCTGATTCCCTTCAATGGCTGAGAAACAGCGTTCTAATGTTTCGGTATGTGCAAAATGCAAAGTAATTTATACGACGTCATCGTAAGCTGATCTTAGAGATAGAATCTATGAATGATGAAGAGAATAAACTCTCTACAGAAACCCTCAATATAACGCCCCTCTGTATAACGAACTTCGGATACAACGAACCTCCTGGAGCTAGCCGAACAAGCCTCAGATATAACGAACTTAAGTTCGTTATATCTGAGGATACCGAACTTCCTGGGCTGGCCGAACAAGCCTCATATATAACGAACTTAAGTTCGTTATATCTGAGGCTACCGAACCTTTTTTTGTCCATGACCGAACAAGCCCCGAATATAACGAACCTAAGTTCGTTATATTTAAGGCTACCGAACCCGAATTATGAGCTGCTGCGATCATGCGGTTTGAAACCATGCGTGAGGTGCAGCAGAGGAAGACACAGACGAAGATCTCTGACTTCTTCAAGGCTGGCCCCTCCCCAGCCAAGAAGAGGTCTAGGACAGAGTCTGTGACCAGCAGTGTGTCTGTGACTTCGACCTCCTCCACTAATCTGCCAAATGTGTCCAGCGGCAGTTCGTCGTTACTCCTGCAGGATATACCTTACACTCCAGAGCCCCCCTTTAACGAACTTTCGGATATAACGACCCTGCCCTCCCCCATATAGTTCGTATATCGAGGGTTTTACTGTATATCTTTTTAAAAGTTTTACAGTCACAATGAGTATTCTCTGAAGGATCCAATCAGCTCTCTATATCTTTATATCTCTATGATATTAATAGGTG
The DNA here is from genome assembly GCA_013387185.1 of Caligus rogercresseyi. NCBI lineage: Eukaryota > Metazoa > Arthropoda > Copepoda > Siphonostomatoida > Caligidae > Caligus > Caligus rogercresseyi. The sequence continues at coordinate 17,284,064 of CP045904.1, forward strand.
AAATAGGAGATTCCATTCAAAGGAGGATTCGCCAATGACGTCATTGATGTAGCCAATGACGAAGAGACAATTTGTATTTTTAGGATTAATCTCTTATCTATGAATTGATGTTCACTCCTAGACAGGTGCAGTGACGTCATACTTTGAGCATAATACAATTGCTGGTTTATTATCCCTAACCTATTCATTAAACCAATCACATTTCAAAAAGCAACGCTTTTTCCTGTATCTATATTATGGGTTTCATATTTGGGGTTCTACATAGATCCCTTGTTTTTTAAGTATGGATTTATTCAGGAGTGTTAAAAGTCAAACAAAAGTTTTTTAAAGAATATCAATAATTAACAAAAATTTTATAATTAATTTCTTTCTAACAAGTCGCATTGATGAACCAAAATTATTGTAGGTTCGATTATTAAAATACTTAAATGAGTATTCTTATCTATACCAAGGCAACTTAATGGAGACATAATTACCAAAAAAGAAGGCGTAGAAAATAGTATTTCGGACAAGATTGATATAACAAATATTTGAAAAAGCTAAATTTTTACAGATACATTTTTCCTTATATTTAGAAGTGTTGAACAATTCTTAACAAAATAGAATTGATATAGAGAATGTCTTTAATATTAGTAACACAATATAAAATTGGTTTTTATCGAATTAACTTCAAAAACATATTTTTATGGAGACTCCTTTAATTAGGTGCTCAGTATTCCTTGACTCTGTTATTGTGCATCGATTATTAGATAGGTTGGTTGTTCTCTGTCCTCCCTTAGCACTACATAGAAGAATCAAATAAAAGTTGCTTATACTCTTTGACACTTTTTTTAAATCAAATCCTTTCTTTATCAATGGTGTCAGTGTAGAATTTAATCATTTTAAGGTATATAATATATATATATCAGAGCTGCAACTACCGAATGTAAATCGGTATTCGATAGATACCAACGGTAGATTTCAAATACCGAACCAATGATGCGATATTCGGTAAAACTACCAAATACCGTACCAATTGACAATGAAGAAGTCACAGAGCAGATACATAATAATTCTCTCTCTTTCTTTTCTACCGTACCGGATATAGATCGATACTGTAGATATATAATATATCCATCGAATATCGCCTCGGTAGAAGGTATATACCGAATACTGAACCGGCGGTAGATTTTTTTACAACCAAACCCCAGCTCTGATATATGTATTTATATATATGCATATATATTTTATTATATTATAAATGTATATATATACATACAAAAGTAGTTTTTTGGATCCAGCTCACAATATCGTGATTTGAGTGTTTTACTCTCTCTGTCATGAAGATGTACATTGAATTTCTGATTTAGAAACAGTTTGAGGACAAAAAAACCATTCCATTATTTACACTGTCTCATAGTATTTGATAGCCGATAAAAAAAATTATAACCGTTTAAAAAAAAAACATTCCATGAGGACTTTTTGAATGGCAATTACAGTAACTACACTACCATGCATAAAGTATAAAAATCATAACTGTTTTATGTCTGGAGTTTTGACAAATGGCGTCAATAAAAAAGAGGCAAATATGAAAGTTTTAATGACAAATTCCCATAGTATGATATATATACTATTTAATACAGCGTAGAAGTCACATACATACTATGTTTATTAAGCACCTCAAGTTCACCATAGAGGATGCAAAAATAATAATATAATATCCCTGAAACATACCTTTTCTTAAACGGTCAAGCCGAAATACATGACATAGAATATGTTTTTTTGAGGGTTTCTGGCATCTGTGTCTACCTATTTGCTTAATTCATAAATATCAAGGGGATATAAATCTGAAGTAAGATCTTTAAGGACTCTAATTATGATTAATAAACAATGGTATTTTTTCATACAAAGGAGAATGTTTAAAAGGGAAAACAAGGAAACCTTAAGTGATTAAATATCATAAAAAGAAAATGATTAGGTTCGATAGACTAATATAATGCTATACTGCTTATTTATCCTATCATATACAATTTTATCGAACTATATAGGCAAAAAAAAAAATGTTTATACAATTTTTTCTTTTTTTGCATCATATAAAGGGTCCTTTGGAAATTCCTTCTATCGAAGACAAATATTTTATCCTAAATTTTATGTCAAAAGTGGTATAAAGGATTTATTCTCACTAGAACACCGCTCCGGCTACTCAATTAATTATTATAATTATTAGATGATTTTAGGAGATGTACTCCTTATAGCAGTCTATATGACTATTTTTACACTAAACGAATGTAATGATAACTTATTTATGACGTAATAAATTTCAACGTCCAATATCGCCCACCTGTCATATTATAAGCCATTCGGATATAAAGGGAGAAAAGAAATGTTTTATGGTACCTTAATAATGGTTCTATATAAATAATCATTATAGCATTAGGATTAGTAAATCGAACCTAGAATTCATCAACAAGAATAAACCAAGTTGGCCTTTCCCTCTAGGGATTGATTTGCGACCTCAACATCTGGAAGTTGAACACGCCTTCGCGCACTAGGCTTATTTTCCGTTTTTATTTACGGAAGTACTGACATTTTCAAAGTACATAATTGTGTATTACCTCAGCCGAAGGAGGTATTGTTTTCACTGGCGTTTGTTGGTTTGTTTGGTAGGTTTGTCAGCAGATAACTCAAAAAGTACACAACAGATTCGGATGAAACTTTGTTGAGTTGTTGGTAATGCCAAAAGGAATAAGTGATTAACTTTGGCATCTCTAAGTGCAGAATTAGATGCAAAATGAGCTAAATACTAATAATTATTTCAAGTTAGCCTACTCTGCCAATAGATGTCGCTGTGCTGTGAAATCGGGTGCCCGGAGCGTCTTTCTCTCGGAATTTCCGTCAGGGGGGACCCTCACCCCCGTTCTCTAGACCGCCCCAGTCGTGAAAAATCTGCCTCGGAAGGCTCATAAGGACCCGTTGAGCGGAGGTTTGCACTCTCTGAGTGTATATATGCCTTTAGTTTGTTAATGTAAGCTAGTATAACGAAGGAATAATATTAAAGAATGTTTTCCTAAATATAATTGGATGTGGATCATAATAGCATTGTGATATATTGGATGATACGTTAGGTGACCATTAAAATATTGATGCTATCAAATAAATTCAACTGTTTTTCATATATTAATCACGCTACTTTTGTTTTTTAAATCACGTTTTAGATTAAAGTCCCCATTTTGGTATACTTGATGAAAGACGATTAAATCAAGCCTTCATGGCTTCATCTACATAAATTTGATTAAAAAATTAAGTAATAATTTTTTTTTTTTTTTTTTTTTTTTTTTTTTTTTTTTTTAATAGGTCTTTATTTCAATTTGTAACATAAGATACAAAGTAAAAAAAGGCAGTAGAATTGTGTATAAAAATAATACATAAATAAACATTATAGTTTAAAATTAGACTACTACCAGAAGACCTAGCTACAATAAGGACACAACAAAGCGTTAAAAAAGTTTCACAATATATATACTAAATTTTGTTGACACGTTACAATACATAATATAAAATAACATTAAAACAAAAAACAACAATAATTTAAAACTTTCGGTTGTAATAGTAAAAATACTGTTTAACAATTTTCTTTAGATGGCTAAAATATCTGTAGGAGTTCAGCCAACTGAAATTCACCAAGTCGATGGCGTAGTTCCATGAAGACCCGCTTTGCTCGGGAATTTTGAGGTCAAAAATGGTGTATCTCGCCGAAGCCGAGATTAAAATGCCCCTCAGATCTTCTCGAAGTAGAAACTCCCCAGACGTCAACTTAGAACTAATCAGAGCTTTGGCACTTAAGAGCGCAAAGTGAATGGCTTCCAGTTTTCGCGATGATTTCCTTTCTTTCTTAGAAAACCCATATAGTATTACTGCCTTAAAATCTTTGGAAGACGACATGTTTAAAATCAAAAACTCAGTTAAAATTGAGGCATATGGACAGTCAACAAATGCATGGATTGTAGAGTTAAAAATTTTCCCACAATCTTTACAAGGACCATTAAAAAAAAGAACACCGGTCGAGATTTGGAATTGTGAAGTGAACTTCTTTCCTTCCATCACTCCAAGCAGAGACTCCTTTATTTTTATGACCCAATCCTCAGAGACTTTAAGGTCTTTAATCGTTTTTTGGCAAATCTTACTCACCTCCTTATCATACAAAGACAATACATTTACTTTAACGTGCCAAGGACATGGAGGACGATGATAACCGCACGCTTTCATGAGAGGGTATTTAAATTTCCCGTGGCTAAATGAAGAATTAGATTTCTTCTGGAGGTCGTGGAAAGTAAGAATGCCTCCCATTAGTGCCTCACCTTCCATGGTTATAGGGTCCTCATTTTTCTTGAAAAAAGCCTTTTTGTCCCTGTTTTGTTCGATAATATCTACCGTTGAACTTGAGTCAAAAGATATAGGGCAGACCCAAATAATTCTTTGGACAGCGGCCCAAGTAGGAGATACAGATGAAAGAAGAGGATTGGAATTGACGGTACCCATCATTAAAAATGTATATACGGAGGAATTTGAGACGACAGATCTCCACTCAAGGTCGGGCCTTGTGGACAAATCAATTAAAACTTTTATATATATCTTAGGAATTACTCTGGATAAAACTACTAAACCACCCCCAAGCTGATTCCTTGGCCGTTTTAGTGGTTCTATATACGATTTATGAAAGAGAGTTAAAATCCATTTTTTCTCTTCTTGTATTGCCTTATCAGCTAAAATCGGTAAAAGGGAAGCTTTATATAAAACTAAAGGCACAATAAAATTATTATAAAAATCGATCCGCGTTTGAAGGTTAAAGCTTTTAAAAAGTGAAAGCCTCTTATATACCGCTGATTTTAAGGAAGTCCATTCACTATCTAATTCTCCTTGTCTTCCGTATTCCACTCCAAGAATGCAAACTTTGTCTCCAATCGGACAATTAGCAACTCGTAAATTGTTAATGGGACGCCAAGCTCCCAGAGGTAAAATCGATGTTTTTGAAGAATTAAGTTCAAGTCCTGAACGTTTTTTAAATTTAGTAAAAAAGGCCAGCAAAATTTCTATTCTTTTTATTAATTGACTCTCAGAACGGGCTTCAACAAATAAAGTCACATCATCGGCGTAAAGGTCAATGATATGTTTCTCTTCGTTAAAAAGAACTCCGAATCCATTGTATTTATGTTTTATCTGAGTAGCCAATTCTTCAATGGCCATCACAAACAAAAGAGGAGCGGCGGGGCAGCCTTGACGACAGCTCTTCCCTAGGAATATTGGCTGACTTTGTTTCCCATTAATACAAATCGAAGACGAGCCATTGTACAGTAATGCTCTAATGGGGTTGAAGAAGCGCTTTGGCAAAAATTTCTTCACCATTTTTAAGATGTGCGTGTGAGAAACGGAGTCAAATGCCTTACGGAAGTCTACAGCTATTAACGCACCAAATGAGTTCCTAGAATCAATACAAGAAATAGCGCAGCTTATATTTCTAGAAATATCGGCCAATTTTCTCTTCTTTAAGAATCCCTTCTGATGCAAACCAATTCTCTTATTTAAAATGGGTTCCATACGAACAGCCACAATACCAGCAAGTATTCGATACGATTCATTAAGAATGGTTATTGGACGCCAGTGGTTAATGTCGGTTCCATTGCCTTTTTTGGGAATTAAAACAATCTTGCCTTTTGTAACCTGTGCTGGCAGACTTCCTTTTTGCTCCATGGATTTTGCTAAACATAATAAGAAAGGAGTCAATTCTTCACACATTAGAGTAAAAAAATTCCCTCCAAAACCATCTGGACCATATGCCTTGTTATTTTTAAACAAATATTTTATATAATAAGCAATTGAATCTGCAGAAAACAATTCCATTGAGGAGTTTATTACTTTTTTAGGAAAGTTAGGTCTCTCTCCTACTACAGTGGCCTGAAAATCACGATGAAAACAGGACAGTATTTCCTCCACTTTAGTAAAAACTTTCCCCTGGGATAAAATTTTAGTCAATTTTGTTTGATTCAGTGAACGAGAAAAATTGAACTTCCTTATCCGAAAATTGGAGTTATTTTCTCTGGCTCTTTTCATTTTATATTCTTCCTCCACGATATCGGATATTCTAAAGGAATTAAGAGAATCCGTTATATAGTTTTTCCAGAAACACGATCCGTTTTTTAAAATATCATTCGTTTGTGATTGAAATCGTTTAAAATTTATCCTGTGCCGTTTCAAAAAAACCTTTGTGGAAGAACGCACACAGTATTGAAGGGTAAAATTTGCTTTATGAGCACTAAAGGAGGATTTAAAATGACGATAGAGTTTTGATCTTAATAAGGAAATATACTCGTCTTCCTCAAAAAGCCACTTGGGTATTCGAAATTTATTTTTTGAAGATATAAAAAACTCAAGCTCGATAACTTTGTGGTCTGATGCTGGCTCAGGAAGATATTGTACTCTCTTTACTTTGGAAAACAACGAAGGAGAAACTAGAGCAAGGTCTATACGCGATGAACGACCTCCGCTACTCCAAGAGATACAGTCATCAGGATTTAAAACACCTAATATATCCACCAAATTTAACCTTAATATTAGATCTCTAACTATTGGACTATTGACATAATTACGTGGGGCATCAAGATCGACATTTAGATCGCCTATTATAATTAGAGGGGCAGAGTAATTCTTATGTCGATTAATAATTGCTTGAAAGAATGGAAAACACTTAACATTTGGGCCATAGGCATTGATCACACAGAGCTTAAAATCAGTCTCAGTGATCAATAAACTGTGCCAATCACTGGAAGTCGAATATTCTTTTATACACTCAGGAGCGTTTAAGTTTCTAGAAATAAACGTAAGCACTCCTCTAGTATGTCCAGTTCCTGTGAAGAAATAGTAGAATGACGATGGAAGGCAGAAAGAACATGAGCCACTGCAGTCCGAAGAAACTCGAGACTTAACATCTTGTAGGCATATAATATAAGGATTAAGAGCCAAAAGATGTTTCATCAATGCATGCCTCGGCCTCTTTGCCTTACCACCTCTAATGTTAAGAGAAATTATTTTACTAATTTCCCAGCCACCACACAAAGTACGATTGGTAACTGAAATATTGGAAAAACAATCAGTTATCCTCAACTGATTAGTAGAGTTTGGGTGCTTAAGGGACATAGTCTGATTATCAAGAAAAATAACCTACCCTAACGCTAACGGAGAGTGACTTTAATTAGGGCGCTTTAGAGGGGTCTTTCCTCTATCCGGCGATGTAAAAGACGCCGTCCGACTTCTTTTACTAGCAGATTGCGAACGTGTTCTTGCTGATAAAATTTGTTTAATTTCATTCATTTGTTTTAGAGGTTTTTTGGATGGAAGAGGGGATCGATTTTTTGAAGCAGATGGGTCAATAACCTCAGAAACTTCGTCAGTTAGACAATCTGAATTTTCTTTTCTTAGGGAAACAGGTATATGTTCGACAGCAGGTGACTCTCTCTGAGAGCGAGGACTTGATATCAACACTTTTTCGACATCAACCTCTGACTCTGTCACCTCAATGGAAACGGGTTCATCCGTTGTAGGCTCTGTTATTAAATCTTCCTCACAGACATCAGGAGGGAGGGCAACATTTCCACTCTTTTTTATATTTTTATCAGCGATTTCTTCAACTAGAGGAGTAGTCACATTGGAGACATCGTTTGAAGTATTAATTAATAGGCCATTTCCATTTTTTTCAACCTCTACCTCGCCGCTTCCTTCAGCATGAGGTGCAACCCCTCTTTGAGTACTAGGGGGTGGATTTTCATTAAGGGAGCTTTTTTGAGTTTCAGGGCGCTCTTCTAAAGTCTTCGACAAAGTTTTCTCATAGTCCCTTGTTTTCACCCTTTCTCGATCACAATAATATTTCAGATGACCAAAGCCGAAGCAGCGCTGGCACTGAATTTTAGAGCCCGAGAATTTTAATCTTACAAGATTACCTTTATAGGCTATTATTTGTGGCAAGGTAGAAGGGTTTGCCATTATCTCCACAATATAATCGCTATCTCTCCAAATGTCACGATACCGATCATATTTTTCCTCTGCCTTCTTGTTCACAGGGTTTTTCTTAGGATAATGTTTCACAATCTCTCCCCATTTCCCCATCCATTGAACGAGGCCCTGTTCATCCACCCTCTTAAAAGTGTTAACCATCGTTACAACCAGCTTCTTCCTTTTATCGACAGAAACATTCTCTATTCCCTTCAGCTTGAATAAAGCCTTTTCCAAGATTCCATCCTGATTTAAAACTTCCAATGAAATCACTCTCTGGAGGTCTGCTAGTCTTGCTCTGACATCCACCGAATGTCTTGTATAAAAACAAGATTGCCCTGGGCCAAATTTGGGATTTGCTCCCGCAACTTCATGTTGTTTGAAACCAAACAACATTGCCAAGTCATACACATCTATGTGTTTTAAATTGTCCGTTTTGAACAATTTTCCATCAGTATTTTCGCACGTTAGCACAAAAGTCTCCCAACGATAAACGCAATTTAAATTAATGCGAATGTCATCATCTTTGAAGATGTTTTTCTTCAAAATATTTGAATATTCCTTCCCTTTTTGAATAACATTTCCTAAGCTCTCAACGGAGGGCTCGCTTTTTTTATTATTTAAATTCCCATCATCTGGGGGCTTGTCTGGAGGAATGTTATTGTTCTCCATGTCTTTTTCAAGTTTTTAACTTGCACAGACAGTAGAAGCAAAGGTCTTTAAAGAAGAGAAGAAGAAAAAAAAAATCACCCCACGAAGCGAAGTAACAAGAAGAGAAAAAAAAAAGAAGAAAAAAAAAGAAAAAAAAAAAAAAGGAAGAAAAAGAAGAAAAATATTTCTCTTTAAAGGCCCAAAAAACGATGAAAAAAAAATCAATATTTCACGCCAAAAAAGGAGTTT
>CP045904.1:17293085-17309053 GCA_013387185.1 Caligus rogercresseyi
AGTATTCTATAGATGGTGGCACCTGCATTCCGAACCGGGACATGGACGCTTCCCCCACATAGATTGACACAAACGATCTTATTATCTCTTCACGATGGAGGAGGTGGCTGTGGTGCAACAGTAACTAGATTAGCACTGCAGGTAGTATTTGGGTGACTAGAGTGCCACCAGAGTAGTAGTAACAGCGGCGGCAGTTGCAGTAGTAAGAGTCGAGCGAGCTGCAAGTTAGCAGTGGCGGAAGTGTTAGGATTAGGGACGGGAGGAGTCGGCGACCTTCCCTAAGGATGAAGGTACTGCCCCAGACACAAGGAGGGCAACCACCCGTAAGCAATTATCCTTGAGAAGCTTGTTGCACACTTTTTTGACATCCTCTACAGATCTTCGAGTGCCTATGATGGCAGGAAGGAGGTCCTTAAGTTCATTCATACTTGAAATTAACTTCTTGAATATATAATATATACGTGAAGAACACTAATACGGAAGTCGATATCAGAGTTTAAAACTATTTTAAATTATTATCGATTTTTTCAAAGCAATTCTGATACACAATATTTTATACGGTAAGAGTTTATGCTTGCAGATAATTTTTGATAATGGTGACTTCGAATGACATAATGATTTGAAGGACCGTTCTAACAATGCAAAAAGGACCTTGGTTAACAATATAGTCGTCATTTGAGTGAAGAAGAGTTAATGTTTGATATGAAGAGTCAATATGACTTGTTAATTTGTTTCAGAGAAGATATATTTTTTGTCAGTTTCAGTCTGAAACGTTTTTATTCAATTTTCTCGCAATCGAAATAAACAAATCATACATATTATCAGACATGTGAGCGATCAGGGGGAAAATAGCAATCATAAATTCTTTACATATAAAGATCAGGTATTTTACCTAGGGAAAATTACTGTATATATATACCTATATATATCAGACTTGTTGACGTTCGCAAAATTATCGTTCGTCGTTAAGTATTATTTCTAAATTGAATCGTTCGTCGTTTATTGTTTGTCATTCTGAAATTGACGACGTTTTTTTAGAAAGGATGTTTTCGCCATTCTGAAAAAAAGTGAAAAGTGTCCCATGAAAAATCTTTGTTTTGGGCGCCAAAAACGAACGATAAAGAATTTTTCTTTTCGTTCGTAAAAACTTCGCGAACGACAACAAATGAAGGATATATATATATATATATATATATATATATATATATATATATATATATATATCTAATAGTATCTAATAGTATAGAGACCACCCAAAAAATTATCATGATAGATCGATATCCGAGGTTTATCCAGGATTTTCCAAGGGGGTTGTCGCGCAAAAAACATTGATTACATTTTTTACGACGGCCAATAAGAAGGTGCAAAAGGCGTGTGCTCCTTTTTTAGTACGTCCTTCTCGTATTTTTCACGCAAAATTGCATAGATAAATTTGGCTCAATTTCCATATAAAAAGACCAATTTGTCCATGGAACTAAAAAATGCTTAGAAATTGGTAACATTAACACAATACCTACATTTTAAGAAAAAAAAAGTTATGAAGACGATAGCTCAACATGCTTATAAGTTATGAGAACCGGGATTCCTTGAAGAACTTCAGCATGAAGAGTCCATAGAGATATAAAGATATAGAGAGCTGATTCCTTCAATAGCAGAGAAATAACGTTCAGCTCTATTCTGTGTGTTCAAAATAAACAAAGTAATTTGTACTACGTCATCGTAAGCTGATCAAAAGATAGATTATATCTCTATGATCAGCTTATGATGACGTAGTACAAATTACTTTGTCTATCTTGGACACTAAAATACAGATGAAGGGAATAAGCTCTCTATATCTTTTATCTCTATGGAAGAGTCCTTTGAAAAAATTAAAATTATTTTGTTTGAACCATGGGATCTAGCCCAAATCATTAAACTATTTGGTTGGTTACAGCTTACAAAAAACAATTCAGTCTATTGGTCATTGTGAACAGTGTAATTTTTATTATCATTTGACAATAATAATAAAACATCTACGGAATTTCACACTCTGATTTCATTTAGAAACTATTCTTTTTCTGATGGATTTGTATTTTTTTTTTTCAGTTTATAAAGCAGTTTGCCAAGGCTGAAGGAATATTTCAACAATATGTAAAATAATTAGTAACAAAGAAATAAATAGGAACCCCAATAACAGAAGTAGCAGTTTAGTAATTAGATCATCATGGGTAGTGATGGGTCACGAGTAAAACTCGTTTTTTAATACTCGAGTTTTATTTAGTAAGTAAGAAATGTCTTAAATACTCGACTCGTGCATGAAATCGACGAACTTTTACTCGTTACTCGGAGGAAAACTCGTTACTCGGAGACAAACTTGTTACCCAGAGACAAACTCGTTACCCACGTGTAAATTTCTTATTCAACGAAAAACTTGTCCCTTCAAATAATATGTCTGGACTAGGGATGCAAGTTATCGATTAATAGATTAATCGTTAGTTGTTTTCATTTAGTCGACTTGTAATCGATTAATCGTTAACAGCGCCACAATTAAGGAACCAGTTTATCTTGTGGATATTATACAGACCTTGGGTAAGTGCATCTTTATTTTTATGGGAAAAATCTTCATTTCAAAGTTTCATTAACTTCAAATAGAGGGCGCAATCTGTCGATTAATTGCAACTAATAAACTTTAATAGTTTCATTAACTTCAAATAGAGGACGCAATCTGTCGATTAATTGCAACTAATAAACTTTAATCGTTTAAAAATTTGTCGATTAACTTTTGCATCCCTAATCTGGACCAATCAAGAGCTTCAAAAGGCATTGATTCTTATAATAATTAGTAATGAGACGGTCTTATTATGGTACTTTATGTAATGAATATGTTATAATTTATTATAATCCTATAATCCTTTATTATAATTTATCCTAGCTTCATAAATATAAACAATACATCATCTAAAACTCAGGAAACGACCAGGATACGTTTTTTCGCCGGGATCCGACCGGGACTTTAATATATTCGTTCCTTTATAATTCTGAAAGAGACGACATAAAAAAAGAATTTTTCGTATTATTTAAAAATAAAAAAAAGAAAGTGAGGACGGTTTTAGAAAAAAAAATTGAAATATTAAGAATTCTTTTCTAAAAAAAACGTCCTCACTTTCAGAATGACGAGGGAACGAATATATTAAAGTCCCAGCCCGCTGATTTTTAGACACCGGGACTGAACGTTCAAAAAACAGCCGGGCCGGGTACCTGGTCGTTTCCTGATATAATTATATATATATATAATATTTGAGCTGTGAATAAATAAAAATTCTCCCTTTTTATATGCATATAAATAATAATGTTTTTGTAATGTCTTTTTCTTTTCAAGCAACTGCAAATGGAACAATCCAGTGAAGAAGAATCTTCAGTCTCATAAAAATTACTTGAAACGTTACTAATTATCTCAAAAAGCCTCAATCTAGTGTTTGAGGGGATTTTTTTCGATCCACTAGTCTTAATCAAGACAATTTTGTTCAAAATATACAATGATAATGGAACAAGTATTTCAACGAAACAGAAGTTTGTTTCAAAGAACTGAATATTAATTTAGACTTTGATATCTAGTAATTTATGAAAAAATATCACTTCTAGCTCAAAAAACTGTAAATCCTAAAAAATATCAATTATATTAAAACTTAGCGCGAGGGATAAATTTTAGAATTTTACAAAATAAAGGACTTAAACCCCATTTTTTAAATGAGCAAGAAATCCCAAACTGCAATGAACTTCTATATCGTATCTATGATTATTTCATATCAATCAGGATGTTAAAGGATGATCTAAAAAATACAATTAGTAGTCCTGGGAGTATCAAATTTTTCTTCCTTTTCAACTTTATCAAATAAAAATGAGCTCTTACAAGTAATGAGTTTTTGTGAGTTTTAAAATTCTACCCGAGTTACGAGTAAAAACTCGTAAATACTCGAGTAATTTTTCTTACTACTCGCCAAAGCTCGAGTAGTAAATTTAAGCTCGTGCCCCATCACTAATTATATCTCTACTTTGCTCACTAGACTGTAATTAATTCCAGGCTCTTTGTACATAACATGAACGTCAATAGCTGATGCTCTCTCTATCACTTAATTACCTTATTGAATATATATATAAATATGCACATAGATACTAAGTTGTGGTAAAAGCTATGATTATGAGCCATTGACTACAATAGAGAGAAAATAATTTAGGTGGAGAAAAATTGTATAATATGAATTAACAAATTTTATTAGTGTTTTCGAGCCATTTGAATAATATTTCTACTTTACACGCAAATCAGTCATTTTGGTCAAAAGATTAACTAGACGTATTAATGAACCTTTAAGGAAGGCCGGTGGATTTTAAATCAACAGAATGAATAATACATAATCCGGGAGGTATCACTATTTCATAGCATCGAATATGTCTTCTCCTTCTGTGGAGGGAATAAAGACGGATTTATCCATTTCCGAGGGAATATCAACATATGAAGGTGGAATGAAGGCCCCAGCAACGTTTCGTCCCTCCGAGGATAGGAAATTGTAGTGGTTACGGCTTTCTTCGTAGGAAGGGCCTCGATGTTCAACTTCATTGAGTGCTTGAGCCTTAATATGATTCGGGGGTCCAGTTTCGCGTCCGGGGATCCGTAGCCGATGATGATGATCTCCGGAGTGGGCTTGAGGATGTCGAATATGCAGAGGGAGTTCTCATTGATCTCACTTGCGTTACGAACGACCCAACCAAAAATTCCCTTTTGAAGATAAGGATGATTATTAGTTGATTGACGTGGATATTAAAAAATAAGTAGAATGTGAGCAATGTTTCAAAAAGAGTAAAGGATAAAAAAAATTAGGAATAATGATCAAAATAGAAAAAGGAAAATAATTCAGTCCAAGGAATATTAAAAAAGGTACGCCCAGTTTGCCACGAGTGCTGACTTTTTGCATGTCCGTGATTCTTACGCGTCATTATTTATCATTGGGCATCTCTGTGACATCCTTTAGGCAAATTTTACGAAATCTTGTCCTACAACCGTAAAAAATCACTTAACACACAAATTGAAAAAGACAAATAGCTAAACACTTACAAAACTATTGGCACAATAGAGAAGTAGAATCTTCCTTTAAAATATAATGGGTCCTATTCAATAAGTAATTGATTAAGCATATATACTGGAGGTATAAATATATTTACCAAAGTCCATTACTTAAGAAATTGGAGGGCAAAATTCCAATTTGATTCAGCCTCCAAAAATGATTTAAAATCATGGAAATAGTTTAAAATAGTTAAAGGCTTTATTTTATAGTTCATGTTCTCATACTTGATTATCTATCTTCTTCAAAACCCAATGGCTCATACGACATTGATTGTTTTTCCTAGACATTTCCTTCAAGACTCGAGCATAATCCTATTGGTTTGTCGGTCTTAGAAGTAAGAGTTTCATGGCTATGAATTAAAAATATAGGGAAGAAAGTTAATAAATCGAACCTTGGGAAATAACACAATGGGTCCAAAGGCCTTGATGCTATTGTTGAGTCGAAATCCCGTGGTGTTATAGGAGTCAATCATGAGAGTGGAGGAGTCCTCGTTCAGAATAGAGACCGTGGTCTTTCCCGGGCCATCATAGGCCGCACAAAAGCCCCGTCGTCCCTAAGACTGAGAGCCCGCCTACTTATCCAATGCAACATCCCTGAGGACAACTAAGAGGACGAGTATTAAAAAGAATATTAGAGATCCAATTCAATTAGAGAACAAGACAATCACATTTATTCTGTATACAAACAAAAAATGAATAGAGACCTTTAAAAATACTTATAAAATGAGTATTGACGAGTGAATATTAGTAGTAGTAGTCGATAGATATGCATATAAGGATAAGGTTAAAAATATACATATTGGGGTAGTTATTATTAGTTATAGTAAGGGTAGGTAGTATTTTTTATTTTACCTAAAAATATAAATTTAATGTAGAGTAGTTATAATAAAACACTAAATGATAGAAATTAAAATATTAATCTGCCTAATACTTTGGGTTCAAATACAGAATTGGAATGCTGTAAGCTGCTTTCATTTATTTTTGGATACGGAACTTGAGGTCGTAGATGATTTCATGGTTGAGGGGGAGGAAGACATTGTGTTGACAAAGGGTGAGGAGCAGTGGAATCCGTACTCGGAAGGGACGTATTCCAATTCTTTTTTCTGCTCTTTTCATTGATACTCAGGTTATTCAAGGACTGGGCCACTTCTTCATCAGGTTCATTATTGGGGTGGAGGAGGGATGAGGGGATGCGGGTGGAGAAGGGGGAGAGGGAGGCCCAGTGCTCTCCTTGGACTTGAAGCACGCTCCGTATGGTGGCCAAGTCCCTTGCTCGAGGCTCTTGTTCGAGATTAGGCATGGGTAGGGACATTCCCAGAAGGGCTCTACTGCACATGACCATTCCAGGGAGATTGACGTTAGATTATAGCCGCCTTCTAGTGCAAGGATGACTCTCCCCCGGCCAGTCGAGAGAGGTGGTGCGTCATGTGTCCATACATTTGTGGTGAGACTTTGCAGTGTCCCAGGGGGTCGTTGACGGCGGCGTCGAAGCCCGCTGCAACAAGGACCAGTTGTGGTTGGAACTCGTAGGCGATGGGCATGACGACCTGCATGAAGGCGGCCATGTACTCGGGATCTCCCACCCCGGGCCCATTCCATGGGATGTTGACGTTGAAGCCTTTTCCGGATCCCTGTCCCGTAAAGTGTGCGTCTGCATCGTCCTTGCAGGGAAAGAAGGAACCTTCATCGAATCTGTGAGCGGAGATATATAGAACTGAGGGGTCCTCGTAGAAGGCCTTTTGAATCCCGTTTCCGTGATGAACGTCCCAGTCAAAGATGAGTACCCGCTGGAGGCCGTATTTCTTTTTAGCATAGGCCGCCCCGAGAGCAACATTGTTGAGAATGCTGAAGCCCATGAACTCGTCGGGTTCTGCATGATGGCCCGGGGGGCGAATAAAAGCGATCCCAGACTCAACACTCTTCTTTGGGGACAACACACTGTCCACCAGGTCCAGGAATGCCCCCGCAGCAAAGTGAGCTCCGTCATGCGAGTGGGCGTTGAAGAATATGGACTCAAACTCATCGCCAAAGTTTTCCAAGTCCACTTGAGAGTTCTTGAGAGACAACAACTTATTCAGGTCCTTGATGTGATCCGCCCCATGCACCATGAGTATCTCCTCAGAAGAAATCCGCCGCTTCGTGGGTATCTCCTCCATGTGACTCAGGATACCAAACTCAGCATGCATATCCAAGGCGGTTTGTATCCTCTGTGGACATTCGGGGTGACTC
Source organism: Caligus rogercresseyi (assembly GCA_013387185.1). Classification (NCBI taxonomy): domain Eukaryota; kingdom Metazoa; phylum Arthropoda; class Copepoda; order Siphonostomatoida; family Caligidae; genus Caligus; species Caligus rogercresseyi. Next base: position 17,300,413 of record CP045904.1, read on the forward strand.
GGGTCGTCCAAATTGGAGTGTTTCATCATCTCCTTATCAAAAACATAGGCCACAGAGCCTTTCTTCTTGGACCAATGAGGCTCATAGACGGCCTTCTCCTTATCTAGTATCTCTGTGTAGTGTTTCAATTTATCAGGTCCAAGGATGTAGTAGTCTTCCCCAAGGGTGAAGCCCTCAGGGGTAACAACTTCAGCCTTCTCCTCATAGAGATATTTCACATCTGGCCGGAAGTCATTCTCCTCTGCCTTATTGTTTTCATACGTCTCCATCCAATCCAACTGCTTCCAGGAGGAGCGAGCGTAAGAAAACACACTCAAAGGGACTCTACAAGACTAGGTGCCACTCTCCATGAAGGAAGACTCAGCGGAACGCATGGATCCCCCAGAAGGGACCTCACTGTCATGGCCACGCCCTCCGCCAAGGAGTCAATGAAGTATCCCCCTTCCAAGAGGACTAAAAGACGGCCCAGAGAGATGGCGGAGAGGGACTGTATTAAATGTCCATAGAATGCAGGGGACACGCGCATTTCCCTTCTGGACAGCCCATGCAAGCATCATATCCCCCCGAGACAAGTACGAGGTCTGGATTATATTCATAGGCTAAGGGGAGAAGCACTCGGTGAAGGATAGAAATGTATTCCGCGTCTCCCAATTGGATTTCATTGAGAGGGACGTTTAGCGTATAGCCTCGGCCTTTTCCACTTCCGATTTCGTTGAAATTGGACTCTTTGAGGTGTGGCCAGTATTTTCCGTGCTCGTAGCGGTGTATGGAGAAGTAAAGTACCCTTGGGTCATCTATGAATGCACGTTGAGTGCCTTGACCGTGGTGAACGTCGATGTCCACGATGAGTATTTTGTGTATACCAGAGGATGAGGCATTGTTCAGAAGGTTTTTGGCAAGAAGGGCTGCATTATTGAATATGCAGAATCCGTTGCATTCTTTGACCATGGCGTGGTGTCCTGGGGGTCGAATGAGGGCCATGCCCGAGGAGATTTCTCCCGAGAGAAGCGATGAGGAGAGAGCGATGCTGCTTCCAGCTGCTGTGAGAGCTGCACGAAACGTGTTCTGATTTAAGTAGACAGAGTAGAAGCGCTGTGAAGCAAAGGCTCGAAGCTCCTCGGGAGATGAGAGAGTCGAACTGTGTCGGATGGACTCCAGAAGATCCTGGTCGTGAAGAGACAAGATTTCCTCCTCCGAGGCGGATCGTGAGGGATGGACTTGCAGCGTGGGAGAAGGCGGGTCTCGGAGAGGCGATTTAGGATCGCCTGGAGTCGCTCTGGCCTCTCGATATGCTGTGAATCCCATGGATTGAAGTGGAGATCTGCCCAAAAAAAACAAAGGAGAAGGAAGTTAACTCACTTATTCACTCACTCAAAGAAAAGAAGGAAGGAAGGAAGAGACGACACAGCATTCGTTGCATGCTCAATCTTACCAAAAATGGGATCCGTTACAACTCCAACGCCTTTCTTGCTTCCGTGATCTGTCTTGACAGAGTAGGACTTCTCGTAAGGGTCCTTTGGGAGGACAGAGACGGAGTCGCTGCCTCTCTTCTTCTTCTTGGCTCGCCCCTTGGCCATGATTTCACGCAAGCTGGACATCTATCGATATTGATCTGGGGGAGAAATGCGGCACAATCAGAAGAAATATCAATAAGAACGAGGAAAAGGGTCTCTTACAAGTATGAGAATCGATAGAAGACGGAATAAGTAAAATGCGGAAGGAGAGGTTGAGCGATGTGTTATTAATATACATGGAGAGGTGACAGGATGAACGGAGTGGAGAAACATGAATAGAGTGTAGTTATGACGTCACTGGCGTAAGAGGATTAAGTCGTCGGATAAAAAAAATTAATTTCCATAATTATTTGTATATATTCTACCATAAATTTAAATTGTAGGTATCTTTTGTTAGAATTTCATGTTAAGAACTATTCAAATGAGATTTTAAAGTACATACTTACAAACAATTTTTTAAGCTATTGACGTCACACGTTGAGTATTAGTGTCGTAGCTCCCCATATGCTGTTAAATGCATCTTGACAAGAGGGAATTTGATATGACGTCATGCTTTTCCCGTATGATTGCACATTTTCACAATTTCTGTTTTTTCGAAATGGAAACTTTGCTTAAGAAAATGAAATTCGTGCTAAATGTATTTACTAAATATAATGTATTATAAAAGTCGCTATTCAAAGAATTACTTCTCTTAATGATTCATTTATTAGAATTATTACTTGAATGAATACCGGAACAGTATATATAATGGCTATTATTATCAAAAGTATTAGTAATCAAAACTAATTAATGTTCTTGTAACCGAAATGATCTTTTTATTATAAAAAGATAACATAAATCTATTTAGGTTTTTTGATTGCTTTATAATGGAATAGTGAGGGCTGACGGTAATTGCCACCCACGTGATATATATGACGTAAGCAAGCAGTAAAATTTGTCAATTATAGATTTTGTCGATTCTCCGAATTTCAGAGAAGTTTGACAATTTAATTATTCAAAAGTATTGATATTTTTTAGGGTTCAATCATTACGTTTAAAGGTCTATATGATATGAGTGCTGCATCAGGTTATATATAAGCTGTAGAAATAGTAATTAAGTTGTCTTCTCGATATTAGGAAGAAATGACCAAGGAAAATAGGTTCTAGGAAAAAGAACCCAAGATAAAAAAGAAAATGATGACACGTGGAATAAATGTCCCAAATATATCTTTGCCACGTCTCAACAATAACAATAGGTCAATAATTTATCCATCATTTCTATAATATTTTTTCCATTATTTATTCAATTTATATGAGAAATAGTACTGTAAAATACTTCATTGTATTCCACTAAAGTACTTGCCGCCTATCCATGATTTGGGCCCTTTTCCCCATGAGTTAGCATTTTCCTTTTCTATCTTGAGTCATTTCTTCTGGATACGTCTTTTCAATTGTAGATATATGAATACGAGTATATATAATATATATATATATATATATATATATATATATGATCAAATCTGCGTCAGATTTGATATAGGCAAATTATCTGCCTATAGCGGCCAATCAAGGGAACACAAAAGGTGACTGTTGGAGACAGACGGCTCTTATACATAGAAGGTTTTAGATCCATATTTATGTCTTCAGCGGGAGAAATTTGGTCCGCCGCTATGGATAAGTGACAGCTAACACAGGTTTGACTATATCATTTGCCTATTGGGTTCGTTCGTTTCCCTGTATCTCCCGAACGGTTCATTAGATCTTGACAAAATTTCAGTGAATAGTTTTGAGAGCTCAGGGAGTGTTTTAGTGGGGTTGCCAACTCCCGGAAAATTCGTCATCGTCATGTTTTTTATTCGCCAAAATGTTTTTTGCTGATTTTTTTAAAATTGCCAAGTTAGATTTTGACTAAATTTTCTGTGGATGGTTGTGAGGTAGTAAGACATGTTTTTGTTTTATTCAGTATTTACCGGAAAATTTCGTTTTCTATATGATTACTTAAAAATAAGTTTTTTTCTATCCTTGTTTTTCAGTATATATATAAACGAACGAACGGAATTCTTTTTTTATTAGTTATATTATATATAAATATATATATATATATATATTATATATATATATATATATATATATATATATATATATATATATATATATATATATAATGTAATTAACAAAATCACATCGTACTATCTGTTTTTGGATTCTGATAAAAAACATTATCTTCATGAATATAGACATCTAGCCTTATATTTGGATGATACATTTTAAGGTATATGAAAGCTTACACTCAGTTAATATATTCATTTGATATAAGAGGAGCAAAAACTAATAATCTTCAAAAAAAAATCTTGAATTTAATCAAAAATAAACTTTAGACATTAACTATTTTTTTCTCTAAAATATTATCTACATCTCTTTATTGAATCCTTTACCTGTAGATTATAAAAACCCATCTCTGGAGAAAGCAGGATCCCTCTGTCAAGAATGACTGTGTCAGGTAAAGTAATCTCTCAGCTTTCTAGGACTTTTCCTGGACATAAAATCTGAAGCAATGTCTTTTCGAGATCTTCGTAATCTAACGGAAATGATGAGATCCCTTGGGTACCCTCGACTCATATCCCTCGAGAACTTTCGTAAGCCCAACTTTCCCCTCGTGGCAGAGATCCTCATTTGGCTGGTTCATCGCTTTGATCCTCAGTCCGACCTACCCATAGATCTTGATACGGAGCAAGTAAGTAATCAAAGATATATATTGATAACGATAATACATGTGGGAAGTCCCTTAATAAGGATTCCTTTTTAAGGAGTAAAAAAATCAATAACGATGGTGGGGATTCGACCCAAAAATATCTGCTAAATATTTATCAATGCTTAAAATAATTATTCAATCGTATGAAGCTTTTAAACAAAAATGACATTTTAATAAAACTTTATATTTGTATACTTGTTTTATGTCATGATAGCCCTCATTTGCTTTTCTTTTAGATGTTCTGTACCCGTTGATTTTGATTTTTAATAAGTGCTAAAAGGCTTATCAGGCGAGGAATAATTTTAAACTAAAGTGATGTCATAGTACGTAATTCCTATTCTTTTACGTTTTATATATACATATTTGTAATTGTATGACGTAAAATGTCTTAAGCCTCAATATAAAAAGATTATTTTGTACCAGAAATTACTTTATCATTAAAATTCCAAAAGTATTATATTTTTTTCTATAACTCTTAGCCAATGATATTATGGGCATTAGCACCCAAAGTATCATTTAACTCATAATTTTAGCGTTCTTTTGTATTTTTGACTAAATCTCACTTTTTTGATAAAGAACTTGTCTATTTTAATTACTAAAAACAATTTAATGCATAAAATTATATTTATGAAGCAAAATTGAGCCAAATATAAGACAAGCGTTTATTATAAACATAAAACCATTGGTCTTTAGGAGCTTAATATCCAATTGACTTTAATAATGGCATATCTCAGTTTCCAACTGGAAATGACATTAGAACCGTCATAACAATAGCATTTATAGGTTACAAATTTATTGCCAGCTAACCCTTGGGTTCTAACCGCTATGATTGTGATCAATTTGAGTGGCATCCTCATCGACAATGGTTGCGCCAGTCGCAATTATAAAATTTAGAGATGACAAATCCCCTGCCATTCAGCCCTCGAATATCGCTTGCGACAATTATGACCCATTGCGGTTACATTGGCACTTCCAGTGAGCTGTCGGGTTCCGCCGGTCACAATTATGATATATTTGTGTCGTAAATCTACTGGATATAATAATACATAGGGCCACAAATAAGTCTAAGACATGTCTGTTAAAACATAATTGGCTAAATTATTTTTTCTTCCTGTTATTAGGATCGAGTCATGTTCATCCGCTCCGTGATTCAATTTATGGCCACAAAGGCCGGAGTGAAGCTCAACTCCAAAAAGCTCTACCTAGCAGACGGGTACTCTGTCAAGGAACTAATTAAAGTCACGTCTATCCTCTACAAAGCCATGAATATAAACGATGGACAAAGAGGAGTATTTGAAAGGGTAAGGCATTTTTTTAAATTGGGATCTCCAAGTGAAAGAGTGCCCATTTATCAAATTCTTGCAGATATTGTTACGTTTAATCTCCAACTGGACGGTTTTTTAAATATTTATTTACATTCTCACGAAAAAGCAGCAGTGTATCCACCTAGAAGACTATGCACAAGGCCTTCAGTTTGCCACAAAGAAGCCATTCATGCTGATCATACTTAAGCATATCAACAGTGTTTTCATATTTCCACAAGTTTCCTTCATATAAGCAGCATGACCAATGGGGATAGGAGGTAGAACATTGCCTATGTGGAGGAGGACAGCTTTTATATTTGCCTTTGATGAGTCGATATAGAAGCGCCAATCTCTGGGTTCATAGTTCACATCAAGAGCTTCCATCAATCCAAATACTCTATGTCAAGTACGAGGAAAGAAAGGTCTTTTTGCTTGTTTCGGTAGCTGGAAATAAAAATTTACTGCCAAGAGCTTTCACTCTTGCAGTCTAGATCCAAGTCACTCGGCTTGGACTTAAGCAAATTCAGATCACGAACTAAATCGTTCAATTATTCTTTGTTATCATGCGAGACTCGCTAGACTCAGTGTGTGATGTACTAAAGTCAGGATTCACACTTTTAGATAGCACAAGTGTTGTAAAACCCCACATCATCAGAGTTTTCTGAATGCATATTTAATTTTTCTGGTGGTATAGAAAGTGGTAGATCATCTTGATAGGGGTACTGGCCCTCTGAAACTCATTCTTCGTCGAACCTTTGTTGATTGGTGGAATCAGAAAGAAGTAGCAGTCGCTAGAATGGTTAGAAGGTTCCCTCCACACCATCAGAACAGCAAATGCCATAGATGATCTCTTTTTGCTCAGCCACTGTCGAATATTTGTTGCACAGGTATTGCAACAAACATGTGGAGCACAGCTTTTGTCTTGGTCCCCAATCTTTTTTTTTTTCTTCACAGTTCATAAAACGATATACAAGCACAAAAAAAGAGAATGTATATAAAATGATGTTAATGCGTAAAAACATTGCTAAACATTTTAGTTTAAAATCTTGCTGCAAAAGTACAGTTGGTAGGCTTTTTAAATTAAAGTACTCATCTTACTTTTTTGTGACGAAAAAGTTACCTTACCACAAATGTAGCAGAAACTGTCTGCTTTGTTTACACAATTGCGAGGCATTTTCAGAAACTATCTCACAGGTCTACACACCAGCAAAATGACAAGATATCCGAACAGAAACCTGAAACTGGTAGCTTATGATGCAATTTTGGTACGTAATATTTTGGACCTGTTTACGATGTTGCTTTGATCTTCGCTAATAGCTATGAATTTCATAAGCTTTCATGACACTATATTGACACATTAAACCAAGTTTCAATACGGCATGCCATAAGAAGCCACCTGCTCAAGGTAATTCTTGGAAGGGCGCATATCTTAAAAATGAAAGCCAATAACTGTTTTGAACATCCTATTCTTATTCAATGGCTTTGATTTAGTACAAATCAGCTAGAATTGGACTCGGAAGCCTTTTAGCTGTTGTCCATTGTAATCAGACGTATGTGACATCATGATGTTTGCTAATTACTGGGACTTTTTTTTGGGGATATTTTCTCAAATCACCTATGTTTACAAATTTAGGTTGTTGTGATGACGTCTCACACAGGCTGCCAACTGCATTCCTGGAAGAGTATTAATATTACCAACCTATAAAAGAAAAAAGAAAAGAAAGAGAAAAAGAAGAGGAAAGAGGGATTGACGTCACAAATCAACTATTGAACGTTATCCCTATTGTTGTTTATTTCTCCGAGCCCCTTTTAACTTTGAGACGTACTCTTTCATTTCTTTCTTTCTCTCTTTCTTTTCTTTTCTTAATAGGTGGTAATATTAATACTCTTCCAGAATGCAGTTGGCAGCCTGTGTGAGACGTCATCACAACAACCTAAATTTGTAAACATAGGTATTTGAGAAAATATCCTTTTTTTTTAACGTGATTGGTGGATAGAAACGGAGTGAGCATAGAAACAGTTAGCATTAAGGTATTTGTTTTTACTTTTAGCTGTTGAGGTGTTAAAATAATCTCCGAGATAAGAAATTCATTTTAAATGCATAAAATTTATCTTGGGACTCGATCGGGTCATTTAGAACTTTGAATAAATATTAATAAAATAAAGTAATTCTTTACGCTCAAGGGATTATTAAATGATTATTTCTATGCATTCATCATTGACCATAATTAAATGCTGTGACGATTTGACAACAGTAAACAATTATGCTTACTGCAAAGTTTATGAGAACAACCATTAAATCATTTTAACTAGAGGCATATACACTCAGAGAGTGTAAACTCCGCCGTCACGGGGTCCTTATGAGCCTTCCAAGGCGGATTTTTCACGACTGGGCGGCGTAGAGGGACGAGGGAGGGTTCCCCTCGACGGAAATTTCGAAAGGAAGACGCTCCCGGCACCCGATTTCACAGCACAGCGACATCTATCGGCAGAGTAGGCTAACTTGAAATATTTATTAGTATTTAACTCATTTGGATCTTAAGAAGCACTCAGAGATGCCAAATTTAATCACTTGTTCCTTTGGCATTTCCAACAACTTCACACAGTTTCACCGAATCCGTTCGTACTTTTTGAGTTATCCTGCTGACAAACCAACCAACAAACAAAACCAACGCCAGTGAAAACAATACCTCCTTCGGCGGAGGTAATTATGATTGGCATAAGAAGAGGCATGGTTTTTATTAAATATTTTTGCTTCAAAGAAAAGAAGAGGGAATACACAGCAGTTAGGATTATGCAATAAATTATCACTTCTTTATGTTTTGTTTTTAACGTAACTGTCTTAAGATTGTGTTTTTTATCTCCTACTTTCTAGTGTATACTTAAATTTTACACTTTATGGATTTTAGCTAATAAATAAAATCTAACCATTTAAAAAAAAATACTTCGCTGTCAGCTGTTGAGGAGTGAAGAGATTCATCCTTAAGAACCAAAACTATCTCTTCTCATGAGCCTACATCCATGACGTCATTGGCGAATCCTTGAATGGAATAAATATCACATATTACTATTTTTTAAATACAAATGCCAAT
>CP045904.1:17309153-17329948 GCA_013387185.1 Caligus rogercresseyi
GACTATCGGATGTATGAAAAGAAAGAAAAACAGTGTTACCAATTAAAGAAATCATGCGTATGGGAGATTTGTCGATTACAGCCTTTTTTTTCATCTTAAATATTACTCCTTCTTTCTCTTGTAGACCTATATTTTTTTAAATATTTAATATAAATTTAAGATTCGTTGTATTATTGCTCACGACTTCTTTAACAAAATATATATTTGAAACATTTAATTCAATAGTTTTCAATGATATGCATTCCTTCGTTATTTAGGAGGAGTCTTCCATTCCAACCTTAGACGTGGGCTCCAAGCTTCAAGAGCTAAAAACAGACTCGGGAACTTGGTTCTCAAATCACAATGACGGGAGCGAAGCTGTACGATCTCCTTGGAAAGGAAAGTAATCTCAGTGAGAAAAGAATGCAAAGTCCTCTCTAAGCAGTGGAAATCTCTCAAGTGGAGAAAGGACTCAAGTCTTGCGTCAAGGGAGTGGAAATGAAATAAAGGTAAGTTCATCTAACTAAGCCATAAAATGAAGGAATTAACTTATTTTGGAGTTCCAGATTCAGATGTGTGTAAGTTATCCAAATGTATAGAATATAAAATGCTGAAAAACAAGATATTATACATACAGATTTAAAGATATAGATAGTGTATTCCCTCCATAGCAGAAACATCGTTCAGCTGTCGTCTGTGCCCAATATAAACAGTGTAATTTGTACTAGCCATTGTAAGTTGATCATAGAGATAGAAAGATTTGTTATATATTGAGCGAAAATGACGTATGCCTCTGAAGAATCCAATAAGCTCTCTATATCTCTATGATATTATCATTTTGCCAAAAGAGCTGACTTTTCGCTGGCCGGCGATTTTTTATGACGTCACACCGCAAGGGAAAGAATAACTTTTGTTAATGTGTTTCTTCCATTGAGATATAAAGACATACAGAGCTTATTGGATTCTTCAGAGGCATACGTCATTTTCGCTCAATATATAACAAATCTTTCTATCTCTTTGATAAACTTACGATGACGTAATACAAATTACTTTGTTTATATTGGGCATATGCGACAGCTGAACGATGTTTCTCTGCTATTGGAGGGAATACGCTATCTATATATTATATCTGTATGGTTTCTTCTCGCTTATGTATTCAAAATCCATAGATAAAATATATTTTTAATACGTCCGAATAAGATTAATGACGTCTCACTATCCATGAAAACATGAAATAAACTAACCTGGTATTCATTTGTGTGGATCCACTATATTATTATACATATATTTCCTTGCATTTTCCCCCCACGCATTTATTGCGATTATTTGCCCTTATAGGCAAACCAATTTAAACATCGAACGTGGCTCCAACGAAGCAAACTGGACTCTAAGATCGACAAAAAGTCAGTGGAGCTTGAGAGGAATCAAAAGCGACTGGCTACACTCAAGAAAGTTCGGCCGCCTTCATGGATGAGTACGAAAAGCTGGAGGGGGAGTTGAGGAATCTTTACGAGGAATATACGGGAATTTAGATCCAGGCCTACTTAGAACAGCAGCTGGAGGAATATGAGCGGGCCGAGCAAGAGCAAATGGAGGAACGACAGAATGCCACGAGGAAAATACTCGAAAAATGAAGAATGATGAGAGTTTGGCGTCATTTGAAAGTAAGATTATGTTTCCAGTCTCACAATAAATAACTTAAAAAGGTAGTTGTCTATTTACCTTTCTATCAATCGACTTCTTGACGTTCGCGAAAAATCGTCGTTCGTTTTGTCGTTCAACAAAAGTTATCGTTCGTCACTATTTTAAATTGAATCGTTCGTCGTCTGAAAAAAAAAAATAGAAAGGAATTTTTTCTCACCATTCTGAAAAATAAGTGATGACGGTTTTTTTTGTAGAAAAGAAAATATTTCTCATGAAAAAGAAAAATCTTTAAATTTTTTTGGCGCCAAAAACGAACGACAAGGAATTTTCCTTGTCGTTCGTCAAAAAACTTTGTCGTTCATCGTTCGCGAACGACAGCAAATGAACGATAAATTAACTAGTCTGCTATCTATCTATTTATATACAATAGATAAATAACGAGCAGGGCTATATATATAAATACCTAGACAATTGTATTCTCCATACTTTGAATATAAATTTATTTTTATCAATGCCTTATTCACCATAATAAAAGTTGGTTTTTAACCTATCCCTATTCGATTCCATACTTAGGGGACGTTACAAGCTCTGAAGATGATGACGAAGAGGAAGATGACGAGGAAGACGAAGGAAAGAAAAGTGGCCAGAGATCCACTAGAAATCGACCCAGTGGTCCAACAACAAGGAGAGTCTATGGATCCATGATGCCGGGTGGACACGAGGATGACGAAGAGGATTCTCTGGGATCAGAGTCAGATATTCTTCTTGGCGGAGTAAGACAAAATAAAGCACAAGTTTTTATCATGAACTTGACATTTGAATTGGACAAGGTTGTTGATATACACAATAAACGATGATCCGGAAAAATTAAAAAGCGAACCAAATTTATCATATGGGATGTTGCTTTCATATAATTACCCAGAGCTGTGACTACCGAAGTAAATCGGTATTTAGAACCGAAAGCCTTAGCTGGTGTGATGAAATTGAACTTTGCAAAAATCAATAAACAACTCCGGACCTGAAGCGCATTAAATATCGGACAACGACCCCAAAAAAAAAAGACAGTTAAGGAAATAATTTGCTTGGCATTGCCTTCCATTCCTTCAAAATCGGAGTGCATATATATTATATAAAAAAAACATGTATTAAATTTCAAATAATCTCTAAAAAGTTATATCAAATTTTGTACTGATAATTGTCTTCTATGTTATTAAATGCATATGAAGAAGTCACAGAGCAGATACGTAAATAAATGTATCTATCTTTCTTATCTACCACACCGATCGATATTCGGTATAAAATAAAATCTACCGAATACCGAATCGGCGGTACCGAATCCCAGCTCTGTAATTAGCAAGGAGGAAAAATGACCAAATGTCGAAATAAATTTCGAAAGTAAAATACTTTTTATAAATAAAAACTACCTGGTTGAAATGACAATTTGTATACTGAATCTGATGGGATTTTAGTATATGTGTTGATGTGAATATGAATTATAGTATTATTTTCATTAATCTATAGAAATTGAAAGTCGAGAACCCTTTGGTTGTATTTTTATGTTCCGTAATCGTGGTGTATATTTATAAAAAATAACTTATACGCTGTTTTAATATTCAGTTATAGAATCGCAAGTAATATTTTGGCTAACAGAACTTTCACCAGCACCACAACTGTCAGCCTGATAATATAAATAAGACCCAATGTATATTTTGAATTTGGCTTAAGTCTTCAGATATCAAAAATGATTTAAAACTAAATATTAAAATCTAATCAGATTTTAATTATAACTTGCATTTTTGAAGTTGTGAATGAATTATTTAATCGATTGTTCCTTCAAGCTTCCAATATTTAATTATTATGTTCCAAATTTGAAAAAGCGTCATTTATATTATCTTATAGGACGGAGACTCCAATGAAGAAGATGATTCAGATGAGCTCGAAGTGAATGAACTTGCATCTGAAAGCCTCAGAACCGAAAATCTGCTAAGCTGCGAGCCCCTCCTCCCGTCTCACGACTACCCACCCTCCCATGGAGCTAGCGATGAAGACTTCTAAGACCTAAGGAAAATAGAAATTTGCTCCACAATGCATTATTTTTTCTATAATATAAAAATGATAATGAAAAGAAGTAGAAATAAAAAATGGAATACGTGCACTTAATTTTGAAGGGTTCTAAGTACATTATGAAGCTATTTTGAAAAGGTTTTAGTTTCAACTAGAGGCATTTATACACCAGAGAGTGCAAACGTCCGCCTCACGGGGTCCTTATAAGCCTTCCGAGGCTGATTTTTCACGACTGGGGCGGCGTAGAGACGGGGAGGGTTCCCCTCGACGGAAATTCCGAGAGAAGACGTCTCGGCAACCGGATTTCACAGCACAGCGACATCATTTGGCAGAGTAGGCTAACTTGAAATATATATTAGTATTTGTTCATTTTGCACTTAAGAAGCACTCAGAGATGCCAAAATTTAATCACTTGTTTCTTTTGGCATTTCCAACAACTCCACAAAGTTTCATCCGAATCCGTTCCGTTCTTTTTGAGTTATCCTGCTGACAAACAAAAACCAAACAACAACGCCAGTGAAAACATACCTCCTGCGGCGGAGTTAATAAGAATGTATTAAGATATGACTGTATGTAGGTATGTTAAATGTTAGATATAGGTTTCCATGATTAAAAATGTATCAAAAACTTATTTTTTAAATCTAATAATTTTCATTTGTAACTCTTAATCAAGTTCACAAAAGGAAGTAAAAATAGCTGTAATTTTACATTTTTACTATTTTATAGATCGAGAATACCAATTACTTATCGGTAGATCGATACTACTTGTACCAAATTTCTTCTAACATATTTTTGTTAAACAACTACCAAATGACGCTACATCTATAATAATAAAAAAAGCATTCCGTTCGTTCGTTCCCAGTTTCTCCCGAACGGTTTATTAGATCTTGACGAAATGTTCAGTGAATAGTTTTGAGAACTCAGGAAGTGTTTTAATGGGTTGCCAATTCCTGGAAAAATTGTCAACGCCATGATTATTTTATTCGCCAAAACGATTTTTGTCGTTTTTTTTATATTTCAAGTTAGATTTCAACAAAATTTTCTTTTGGATGAGACTGAGGTAGTAAGACGTATTTTTGTTTTATTGAGTGTTTACCGGAAAATTCTTTTACATATATGATTACTTAAAAATTAGGCTTTTTTGTTCCTATCTTTCCCCTAAATTTAAAGTTTGTGGAAAATAACAACTTTTTTATATTGCAACATCGCGCAAAATCAAATTTTAATAATGCCTAGAGATGGAGAGTGATGTCAATCACTCTCAACTTTTCTTGATAAGATATGAAGTTGCACTCCCATTTAGTTTTTTTTTTTGCTGTTTTTCCTCCATCAACGGAGATCAATCTCTGATATTCATCGCTACCATACATATCTTCGGCACTTTATGACTTACGAAATACCTTCTTTTTACGATGTTTAATACCCACCAATAAGAATACCAAACGGAAAAATAGCAATAAAGACCCAATGACGACTTTTTAAGGAACTGATTTTAATATGAAAATCACATGCGATGACATCACTAAAATTATGCGTGTGATTTTTTTTTCATTCCAAACTATTGTCAAGTTGAAAAATTCCGGGCAGCACCGGGTAACATTAGCTAGTATATTATACATATATATATGTGCAGAACCTAAGATCTTATCAATGAGGTTGACCAAATTGACCTCCTCCTCTTGGGATTCGAACCTGGGGCCTCAACATTGAGAGTTGAACATGCCTCAAACAATAGCTATCGCATTTTCTTTTTTCGCACGATCATTTATCGTTTATATACCGTATAAGAATGCTAATAAGCAAAAAAACTCGAGTATAACAGATGTTTTCTTCTAAATGTTGAAGAGTCACCTAGCACTCCCAAGCCTCGGATCGGACATGAGTGGCTTATCAACTCTTTTTAAAGATTTATAGCTAAATTATCTTGACCTTTACATCCTAAAATCTTCTGCAATGATCGCAATTCCAACAATTTCGACCGCCTTATAAATATATCCCGATGCACATACTATATATCTTTCAAAGATTTCTTATCAAAAATAGTGTGAACCCCTCAACTCACGAACAATAATTAAGTATTAACACAACACAATTTCATAGTAAATATAGATATATTTTTCTTTAATATCAGGTACTTTAATAAGACATGCGTTGAGATATGAAAAGTGTTATAATTAGAGCACAAAACGTTATACATATTCTCAGAGGGAGATTAAATGAACTTTACTTTTATTTGCAAGACCAAGTTAATATGCTCAAGGCACCAGTGTGATTAAAGAAGAGCATATTAGTTGGTTTTTGAGATGATAATAACGGCGCAGCGTTTGTGTTGGCCGAAATGATATTGCCAAATGGTGGTGATATTTGAACATAATTGAGAAAAGCTGTTTTCTTATTCATATTGCTTGTTTGAACAATCAATATGAAGGAAAACTGACTAGATATTTTTTCGTTAAAGAAATAACGAGGAAAGGACTGGAGGGTTTTCCTTAGTTAATATTAATGCTTCGAAAAATAGCTTTGGAGATTGCTTCAACCCGTAATACTCACAGTTCTAAAATTACATTTTTCATATTAAAAAAGGATTAAAGAGTCTGTCTTCTTACATCAATACTTCTAATACTTCAAAGTTGCTATTATAATACAAAATATAATTCGTAAATAACTGTTAACAAAAAAAAAAACTAACCTCTTTACAATGTTTTTTTTACACTACGAGTCTTACAGGGTTCAAAGCAATCTATCTTATACATTTAAGCATTTAAGGAATATTTTTGCATTATGACTCCATCTTCTAGGCACCATAAGCATCTCAATAATTTAGAATAAACCTCATTTAAATAGAGATGGACGTGGAATACAAAATAGTTCCTAGACTATGATATATAATTTTTTAAAGGAATACTAAGAGCAATCAAAAAAAGTAATTACTTTAAGTATCTATTCTGGAATAAATACATAGGGATCATAGCGAACCTTTCATATATTGGGGCGTATACGACATTAATTAGTCCCCCTTGAGCATTTAACTTTTTACTGTCCGCCTGATTTTAAATCATGCGGAAAACTTACATTATTTTCTTTAATAAAAAATCCAATCAATGTTTGTTTATTGAAGTAATAACATTGGTACCTACTTATTTATTATGGATCCAGTACTCTCTTCTTCCAACTAGTGTATACATTCCAGGCACAAGTGTTATTGCTCGGATATGCAACACCGGGATGTATTGTTTGTTTAGTTGAAATTAAGAGTATGATGCTTTAAATATGAGAAACTGAGCGGAGGATTGAGCTGTATATGGGCTGGAAGGGTTTGAATACTGTATCCATATTCGAATCCTTTAGTAGAGTAGAGTTCATTAAAAAGACATTCAAATGTTTAAGACGGTTTTCATATAAATGAAGGGAGTATCAATAAATACTAATAATAAATTGTGGAATTAAAATGCTACGGGGACTAAAAAATATATCAATTGAGAAACCAACGTCCTGAACCACCATTTTAAGACAGTTCTGTAGGGTTACTACTCATAAAAAATTATGAGGTTAGGAACTAAATTGAATATGGCTTTGGTTAGAAAATACTTTTCATTCAATCCCTTGCCCAGCTCTGATTATAACTCAGCACTTCCTAAGATCTATATATATTAGATTTGAGCAAATTATGAATATCAAAATTTAAAAGCGAGCCCGTTATGAGCTCAAGAGTCTATAATTTGAAGCGCATGGTGGCGTTCCTCTCAATGCAATAATTAAGAAATGCATTGTTGTTTCAAGCATTCTAAATTATAAACAGTATCCCTAGTATTTTAGCATATTTGTAAGGATTCCCCTCTTATAATAATATCCGCTTATGGATAAAAGAAAGTTTATTTCACCCCAGAAAAGAACAGCACTATGCAGTTTGTTCAAATACTTTAGTTTCTCAAAACTCAGCTCCATTTATCTGAAGGGAATTCGGGAGTACCATATTTCAATGTATGAAACTATTTAACGTGACGTCATATGAACATGTTTCTATTGCTAAAAATTGGGGAGGAGTCCTTTCACAAGAGAAGAAAGGATCGCCCAAGTATTCATTCGGTGAATGAACAAGGAGCCGCTTGCGTCATATAGAATGATCACAGACCTTAGAAAAATGTAAACAACAATCATATATGACGTCATTTTACTTAGATGCATACAAAGAGATTGTCATTAATTGCTTAATATTCATATTTTGCTTAGATCATCGCATATATAGATCTTTATCATTGATAATGAGACTCTTCAGTATTCCCTGCACTGATATATGGCAATGTTATACGTCAGACAACAACTGATTGGATGAGTGGCCTCCTCCCATGATTTCGGAGTCACTGAGGAAGTCATCCGTATCATATTCCCCGTCTTCTTCGTCATCCTCCAATTCTAGATCTCATTCTCACTCTTCAGACTGATACCATTCAATGTGAAACCACCATCACCTGAGCTAGAAACAGCCTGAAGACCATGATGATTTGGTGCGGTTGCAATGACGATATTTTGCTGTGTTCCCTCCGGCGAGACCAGGACAAAGTTGTTCATGTTGCCCGTCCCAGTTTGCTCTTCTGGATTTTTCCCGCCGCCCCCCTTTTCATGCGTTCGTATGTGTTTGGATAAATGATCGCTCCGCATGAACTTCTTGTAGCACTCAGGACAGGGATACCGCTTCTCACCCGTATGTGTTCGTCTGTGACGCTGAAGCTCGTCGGATCGCGTGAAACGCTTTCCGCAGTGAGCCCAGTCGCATATAAAGGGTCGCTCCCCGCTGTGCCATCGGAGGTGGGCACGTAGATGGGACGTCTTTCCGTAGACTTTGTTACAGTCCGTGATATGGCAGATGTGCTGCTTCTTCCGAGGTTTTCCGTCTGGGTTTCTGGAGAAGGAAGGGAAGGGTATCAGATAATATTTATAATATTAATATTTAAACAAGCGATAAACAATATTATAGCTGATGTCAAACTTATTTCCTTTATAGCAAATTTTTAAACAGTTTATCAATTATACATAAACCCAAAAAGTGAGGAACTATTTATTAGTTATTTTCAATTAAAAAATCATCTCTAGTTATTATATACAATAGTCGAATGCTCTTTTGCAAATTTTTGTTTGTGATCGTAAGCTTAGATTTTTATCGTTGTAGCAGCATCAATAAAGCCTTGTCAGAAATCACCTATGAAAGCAATGTTCCTAAAACCGTTGCCGCCAAATAATTTATTACTCTCAAGGCAAATGATCACGACCCCAAAATGCCGCTTTGTTTATATGAATATTTGTATAAAAATGAATTACAAAATTATAAAAGAGAGGAAAACTGATAAACTCGTAGGCAAAGGGTTTAAATAACGTTTTATTGCTAAAGGGACTATTTTATCCAAACAATAAGCTTTAATTTTAGAGGCAGCTGTTATCATACAGAGTAATTATTGCCACATTAAAAGGCCTCAAAACTTCGATTAATAGTAAACATTAGAGATTTCATAAAAGGAAGATGCACATTCCTCATAATTTTATTTTAGAACCAGTTGTAACCATAAACAGCAATTCGTGCCCCAATATACTCATTCATGTTATGTATTAAAAACTTACTTTCCCCTTCCTCGATCGCCATCCTTGCAGTTTGGACAGGTGCAAGCAACGCGTTTAAGTCGCGTTCGAGGAGTATTATTTCGATCATTATCTCCTCCGCCAGAGGAGTTGGCATTTGAGGAAGACGCCTTGCTCATTTTTGTCGTCGACTGCTCACGCTGTGGAGGGGCTGTCGTCGTCGTCGTATTAGTTGCAGTCGTTGATGGGGATAGATGTAATTGCTGGACCTGCTGGACTTGGACTTGTTGCTGTTTGCACTTGTTGAACTTGTGCTGTTTGCTGCTGTTGTTGTTGAACTTGCTGCTGAATGGAATTTTGTCCTGCGAGAGTGGCCTGTATTTGACCCGCGTTGGCGACAAGTGCAGAGGATATGCTCTCCATAGGGGGGAGCGTTCCGCATTGGCTATTTGGAGTGCCTGTGGTGTTTGTTGAAGTGCGATGGGGATTTGTATGACGTGCCACTTGGAGGGGGTCGTGTGGGTCTGTTGAAGTGCCTGCTGCGTGGCTGGAGCGAGCTGTGGGGCAGATATGATTTGCTGGGAGGTGAATTCGCGATGGGGACGTTTCCGATCCCAGGAATGTGGACTGTGGCCTGACTCTGCTGCTGAAAGGCGGCAGGGATCTGGAAGAACATATATTGAATTAAAAAAACAAATTGTTTTAGTTAAAAATGTATGATTTTAGGGCTGTAGGAACATGATAAATAAATTAATTGGGCTTTAGTAGCCTTCATAGACATCTAAAAATATATTAAACCTTTTTTTTAAACATTATATATATATATATATTTGTGTAAAAATTATTAATTCGGATTATTTAATCTATCATACTATAACAATCATAATCAGTTCTCCAACACCAGAAGGCCTACTAAACTATTATGACAGGTATACCATCTTTAACTAAACTAGAACGTTCCGTTTGAAGGCGTGCCAATATTTTGTTCATTCTAAATATGCTTAAATGCCCATTCTGAACTAAAATGGTTCTGAGAAAATGGAGCAAGATGCTCATATTATGGTATTATAATTGATAGTGAAGGAGTACAATTTCATAGGTCTAAAAAGGAGCCCTTATAAAATCTATTTTTGACGCTTAAAGTATAAATTGATTGACATTCTAAGTGAAATTTCATTAGTTATATCATTTTTTTGAGTTAATGAGTCTCTTTTATTTACATATTGCATACAAAAATATAATGTATGTTTTGAAGTCCTACAAGATTTAAATCATATCTTGTATCATATCCGGACGGATCCACAGTTCTATCAAACCAAATAGACAAATAAATGTATCTCTAACACTTCATAGATATATTTGAGCTATTTACTCTATTTAAATAACCCTGAATTGACTCCCCAAATGACCTGTTGACCCATGAACATGTCAAGCACACGCTATATGAGTACTTCCTTTGGTTAAAATAAAGTTGTACTATTACCGGCCACAGGAGTAGTCCCAAATGTTTGGATGTTGTATAAATCAATGTTTCCAAAACTACTGAATAGCTTTTCATAACATGTGATTGAATTCCTTGCATTTTATTTGACCATATTACTTATCTCATCACTTAAGAGGTCATGATTGAATGACATTAGCCTAGATAAGTAGTTAAGAGGGCTAATTTGCATGTATTAAATTATTAGAAATTGCGAAATCGCAACTTATTTTTAGCCTAAACCCCTCCCTCAGGGAAAGACGTGTATCATACTTGAATGATCTGTCCGTTGGTGGTTCGTAGTGAGATTAGCTGTGAGGTCGGAGGTGCCTGAGGCTGTGAGAGGATGACCTGCCCATTGGCGAGGACATGGACTTGCTGTTGTTGGGCAACGGCCGTGGTGGCATTATTGGGGTGTGCCTGCTGTATGTAATGCGCTGGGGGCGGAGCCTCATCTGCCTCGGAGCCGGGCTCCACTTTGGGGGTAAGGAGCGGGGAAGGGTTAATGAGAAGGGGCGTGGGCGGGGCCTGAGTTAGGACTTGTACGCTCTGAAGCGTTCCATTGGGCCCCAGGACTTGAGCCGTGTAGGGCTGATGTTGTTGAGTGAGTATTTGTGAGCCTGCATTGAGGGGGTAGTAGGCCCCGTGGTGACCAAGGGCTTGAACCATTTGAAGCCGCGGCGGGGAGGAGGCGGGAGAAGGCGGGACCCCGAAGAGGCTGGAGTTACTTTGACTTCCATTGTAGAAATAAGGGGCAGGAATACTTCTCTCGCTCTTCCTCTCTAGCTTCCTATAAAGTCCGCCCTCACTTAGGTAGATACAAAGAGACAAAGAAACGCAAAGAGAGAATACTTTTAGCCCCTTCTTGAACAGAGGAGGGAACATGAAAAAGAAGAGAGAGAGAGAAAGAAAGCATAGAGAGACAAAGAAACGATAAGAGAGAACCTATTGAGCCCCTCTTGGACAGAGGAGGGAACAATGCAAAAGAAGAAAGAGAGAGAAAAAAGAAAGAAAAAGAAAAAACTCCCCCCCCCTCTTAAGATCCAAAAATAAAAGACGTTGTCCGGTCCGGTCAGGGCACATTAATATATATGAAGCATATACATTTCAAGAAATAAGAATAAAATAGGTTTAAGTTGCAAAAAGGAGTGTTTTGAACATTAAATCAATAGTCTCGCTAATTAATCTAAGTAAAGCGCACTTTTAAAGCCATATTTGGCAAATACATGTACATAGACTATTTTTAAAAGATGTTATGACGTCATATTATTAATTAAATAACTTTTATTTCATAATCCCTTAGAATTTTTTTCATAAATTACGTTCTATACAATCAATAAAGGGTAAAAATAGCTTTTCGTTGCCCGTTTTGGACTATAAATTGGACGGAGTCACAATTAGACCTCTATTGAAAGGGGTTATGACGTCGTGGACATGTGATAATGGCATCTTTAAGGAAATTATATGTATATATAATATCTTACATGCATATTCCTGAAGTCTATAGAAGTGGAGCTTCTAAAGTAACTGCTTTTTCCTTTTTGCCGGCTAGTGACGTCAGAGACCGGACGGCTGTCACTGTTTCTTACGAAAGGAAAACCGCCCTTCTATATGACGTCATCAATCTCCTCCTTTTTACGCTTCTTATTATTAGAAGAAAAAAGGAATGAAGCCTTCCCCCCTCCCACTCCAAGGATGACACATCTAATGAAGCCCTCCTTTAATTTCTAAATGAAATACGCCTATTTTTTTCTTCTTATTTTATTACTACTTATTTTTGTCTTGGTTACTTCTTCTTCTTCTTTTTATTATAATATTTATGCTTATTCTTACTATAGTTTAAACTCTCTCCATACCCACACATATAAAATATCTAAAGCTTCATTAAAGAAGGTGATCCTCCCCTTCATTCAAAATGGCGATCCCCTCCCTCCCTCTCTCTTTTTTAAAACAATATTTTGACAGGTTTTTTAGGAATTATACTATTATGAAAAAAGGAGTACCTTCGTTTTTACGGCAATAAGAAATAAATAAAATAAAAAGGATTGCTTTAAGCAATAGGCTCCTCCGTTTTTTCTTCTTATTCTTGGACACCACCCATACTAAGAGGAAAAAAGGGGGGCGGGAGGGGGGGGGGTATGTGGACCCACCATCATAGTGTTGAGTTTGTGTTAATGGTTTTTCTTTAAATGTTGAAGATAGCGGGTTTTGTGGTGAGTGATTTCAATGGATTTTTGGGTTTAAAGTAATATCATTTGAATGGATTATTTGTGGGCTTAGTTTGCGGATTTAATATAGAATTATGAAATGAAATGTTTTTCTATGGAGTTTACTGTCTTAATGTACAAATATCTTAAGGAAGGTTTGTGAGTTGAATTCTTGGTTTGAAGTGCAAATGATTAATGGAGAGTTATGAAGTTTGCTGGTTGATGTAGATATATTTAATGGAGGTTTGTGCCTTGGATTTGTTGGCTTGGATTAACACAAATGATCCATGAATAGTTTTGAGTTTGCTTGTTAATTGTAGAAAAAATTGGGTGTTTGTGAGTTGGATTTTTTTTTGGCTTGGAATGTAATCATTTACTATAGTTTTTTAAATTTGCTGGTTTGATTTTGTATATTTTAAATGACTGTTTGCTAGTGGAATTTGTCACCTATGAGATAGAGGCAGGCCCGCCCACCGATTGACGTAGGCCCGCCCACCCCATGAGTGACGTGGCCCGATTTTTTTATAATGTGCCAACTGTGCCCCCTTCCCCATAACAACTGTAGGGCCCTCCCAACAGCCTGGGCCTCCTGCCGGACCTGGATAGAGACTTGTCGCCCACTGGGAGGGGCTTTGAAACTCTGGATGTTTAAATGGAGGAATGATCATTCACAAAATGCTTCAATAAACTTAACAACAAAAAAAATAGGGGAACATTGAATCGTGCAAAATAATGTTCCCTAACCTGATTCTCTAAAAAGATAGGAATAAGAAAGCCCTCTCAAAATAATCAATAAACATATTTTTAATAAAGTTTGTTAAACAGTTTTCTTTTTTTAAATAAATACTTTTGATTAATTAATTCGTTAATATGAGCACCCCAAAAAAATCCTTCCTTCCTTATAATGGCGAGTTACTTTATTATATGAATATTGATAGATAATACAAAATTTTAAAAGATTCAATTTTTTAAATCTCTGAATTGATGATGCTTCTTCAACAGTAGCCGGACGTGAAGTGAATCTTTGTGGCAACAATATGCCAACTGCTTCTTTTATTATTCCCTCTCCATTTTTTTGCTTCAATCACGATTAAAAATATAATTTTGTCCCTATCCTTAATTCAATGTATCTAATTATGGGACAAAATAAAAAGTGCCCATGGACAACGATAGAGCTATTTTCAAGGAACAATTTTACACGGGTTAAAACGCACGCCTTATATACACGTGCATAAACATGAGGGGGGGAGAAGAGAGTCAAGAGTGACGTTACCATCAACAACGTCAAATAATATAACCTCCACTGATCATAGTTGGGAATCTATTTTTGGGGTGTCATGAAAGCATTCGGTCTAGACTTCAAACTTGTTGGAGATCCCTCGATCCTTCCTCCTCCTCCATCTATCTTCTATCATACTAATGGGAATTAATGCTTCAGGTCACTATTGGTAGATGTAGACCACATAATTTAGGTTCGATCAGCAACAAAATAAGATCTAAAACTCCAATGCAAAGATTAAGACACATTTTATTCTGTATTTCAGTCTTAAATAAAAGTCGAAGTAGTTGTGTACAAAAGCATAATACAAATATTATAGTCTTATATTAAAACAACGACAAAAGAACGACCAAATAAAACAAAATTAGAATAAATAAATACAATGATATCACAAGGATTAGGTAAATAAACAACTAAAATTAGCATTATAATAATGATGATTAGCGTTGCATAAAAGCCTAAAACATAAAATAAAATTCATATAGATAATAAATTTTAATAACTTCTTAATTATCTAGAATGGCTGAGAGACTTGGCATGGGAATATTTGATTTCCCTCGAAGCGAGTGTCCCACGAGTTGTCGGTAACGGAGGGGATTTGAGGAGCTCCATATCTAGCGGTGGCTGCGAGGATAATTCACGGAGATCCTGGGACTTTAAATCTCAGTTGAATTTAATTTGCTCGTAATTCTTGCCTTATCATTTAAAACTGCAAAATCGATTGCCTTAGAGATGTTGATTGATTATTTTTCTGTTTGGACAATCCAAAGAGGATCACACTTTATTTTTTTTCATAGGTCTTTATTACCTCCGCGGAAGGAGGTATTGTTTTCACTGGCGTTGATTGGTTTGTCAGCAGGATAACTAAAAAAGTACCCCGAACGGATTCGATGATGAAACTTTGTGGAGGTGTGGAAATGCAAAAGGAACAAGTGATTAAATTTGGCATCTTTGAGTGCAGAATTAAGATGCAAAATGAGCTAAATATAATAAATATTTCAAGTTAGCATACTCTGCCAATAGATGTCGCTGTGCTGTGAAATCGGGTGCCGGGAGCGTCTTCCTCTTGGAATTTCCGTCGAGGGGAAACCTCCCCGTCCCTCTACGCCGCCCCAGTCGTGAAAAATCCGCCTCGGAAGGCTCATAAGGACCCGTGACGGCGGAGGTTTGCACTCTCTGTAGTGTTGTCCATCAGGCGGGCATGCCCGTCCGCCGACCGCCCGACGGGCCGGGCCTGGCTCGGCGCAAAAAATATGAAAGTTGGGCGGCCTTTTTTAATTTTTGCAATTTTTTTTTAAAATGACCTCTTTCTAAAAGAAAACGTCTTCCTTTTTCCTCAGACCTCTTTCTAAAAAAAAAACGTCCTCACCTTTTCTCGGATCTGTTCGGAGTCTTCTCTAATATATTTTCCCAATGGTTGGGCGGGCGCAAGTCGGGCGCATATCAAACTAATCGGGCTCTGTCTCGGGCCGGGCTCGGGCTCAATATAGTATTTTGGGCGGGGCTCGGGCTCGAAAATCGCGCCCGATGACAACACTACTCTCTGTATGCCTCTAGTTTCATTTGTAACAGAAGATACAGACGATACAAAGTAAAAAAGGTAGTATAATGTGTTATAAAAATAACTTTAATTATGCCTTCATTGGCATGTCCATTCCTTTTACTTATATTATTATAATCTTTTTAGAATATATTTAACAAGGCAATCTACAAATACAAGTATAGTATTATTTTATAATTTGCCAAAGTCTTTACAATGTGAGCTAAATACAAAGCAATTAGAGGCCACTTGCAACTGGCCGTGAATTTTCTCCCTTCATGAACGTTCAATCTTAGCCTCCAGTTACTCGGTAGTTCAAGAACTTAACAAACAAAATTATACGTTATACGAACACTCGGAATTGTCATTTTTAAATACCACGGACAAGGAGTTTAGGTGCATATTAGCGGCTCTGAAGAGGAGATATTTAAATTCTCCCTTCATATGAGCGGATAAATAAACTGAGATGAATGAAAATTATTAACATAGCTCTTTCTTCCAAAGATGCCGGACTATTCAATTTTTTTAAAGAAAATAGTTTGTGGACATTTGACGAATAACGTCTCCATTGAATCACTATGATATTGAGGAACATAGTTCCAAATAATTCTATGAGCTGAAGCCCACACTTCAGAAATGCTCTGATAGAGTTATTTGTTAGGTTTGTTCCATACAATAGTTCACTACATGTAACTGAGTTCCTCCATTCTCTTTGTGGGAACTTGTTATGGTATCAATAAAAAGTTTATGTATATCTTGGGAATGATATTGACATTTTGATCCAAAAACTCCACCGATGAGGGACCTAGGCCTCGTTACGGCATCTATATATCGCAAAAGTGAAAATACTGACAGCCATTTTTCCCCTCTTGAATAGCTTTTTCTGCTATTAAAGGACAAATTTAATTTTATTCAAATGGGCCCTCGGGTTCTGTTAGCAACAAACGAGGTATAGAGTATCAAATCTTTCGCCATTGAAGCATTGTATAACTAATCATAGTATAAAGGTATAAAAATTAGTATATAAAAATGTCTCAAATAATTTTTTTTAGTAAACTAATAATTATAATTGAGGTATCTAAAGTTATACTTTAGAAAAACAACATTTCAATATTTCAATAGACCAACGAATTTACAATACACTATTATTATGACATGACATTAAATTGTCTGTGTACCGTAATATATATCACTCTATATATTAAAGGCCGACACCGTTTGTGCCCCGTTTGAAAAAATCATTACCCGGCCTGGTGCCTGGCAAAAAAAAGCTGCCAGGTCGTTCCTGAGATATATATATATATATATATATATATATATCGGCTTGTGAGCGTTCCGCTTTTTTTGCGTTCAGCGTTAAAAAAAATAGCGTTCCGTTCAATGTTTTTGCGTTCCGCATTCCTTTAGCGTTTCAGTGGTTCAATATTTAAAAAAGGACGACGTTTTTTTTTTTTTTAACGTCTCCAGAAAAAGTGATGACATTTTTTTTATAGAAAATAATTTCCCAAAAAAATTGCGTAGTGAGGACCTTTTTTTCTAGAAAAGAATTTCCAAAAAAATATGCGTAGTGAGGACGTTTTTTAGAAAAGAATTTCCAAAAAAAGTTATGCGTAGGATGACCTTTAAAAAAAAAAAAATTCCAAAAAATTCCAAGAAATGTTGGAAAAATTGAACGCTGAACGCAAAAACTCTTTTGCGTTCAACGTTCAGCGTTAAAAAAAGTTGTGTTCCGTCAGCGTTCCGTTCAATTTGCGTTCCGTTCACAAGCTGATATATAATATATATATATATAATATATATATATTTATATGTGTGTGTGTAGTGATGCCACTGGCAGTATTATCTGGATTGTATGTGTAAAGTATTTTGT
The DNA here is from genome assembly GCA_013387185.1 of Caligus rogercresseyi. Classification (NCBI taxonomy): domain Eukaryota; kingdom Metazoa; phylum Arthropoda; class Copepoda; order Siphonostomatoida; family Caligidae; genus Caligus; species Caligus rogercresseyi. The sequence continues at coordinate 17,326,788 of CP045904.1, forward strand.
CTGATATATATCTTTTTCGGAGTGTTATTTAATGTACCTCAGGGCACTGCAATGGTGCCCTGACTCATCGAGTATACATAATAGGGGAGTCGAAAAAAAACTCTAGGGAGGATAATTCAATCATCAATCAGTTTTGACGAGATTGCCTGCCTTTACTTCACTCAGACCTACGAATTATTTCATCCGCATTGAAAGTCAGTTCGAAATAGCACAGATAAAGCAGTGAAAAAAATGAGTATCACCTCAGTGCCATACCCGAAAAAACCCTTTACAAGATCCCTGTCCATATCTTTTCGCAATGTCAAATTTTCACTGAACTAAAGACCAGATTAGTACGCTTATTTGTCGGCTCAAAACAGCATTGGTGGCGGATCTGGCACAGCTGATCAAAATAACTTTCGTTCAGTGAAATGGAGGCAAAGGCATGGGATTGTATGGACGAAATTACAAAGGATGGGACTGTGATTTGAAATAGACTTTCGTAAAGCACATGGTCCTGAGCTGTCTTCCTTCCACACGCCGCCAAATCTCTATCAAGGATTTTAAAGCATTATCAGGTGTGCTAATACGGAGGAGAAACTGACGTGAGTAATAACAAAAACTTGTATGTGGAAGAAGAAAGTATAAAATTTAAGCCGCAGAGCAAAAGAAAACCTTCTAGCCAGATCCCTGGACGTCACTCTCAAAGCACGCCTTTAAAAATAAAAAAAAAATTTAATATTTGTCGTTTTCATGAACAATCGGTATAAATTCCTATCGCTGTCTTACTCCACATATATATGTTTTTTAATAGGCTCTTATTGCTACATATCCAAAATAACATTTTCAGAATGGCAGATGTTAAAGATATGTAAATTCACTTATGGTGCCCTCGCAACGATTTCTTCTAAGGTCACCTATTGCGTTCCGTCCTGATCGTCATCCAAGGATGGTGCAGAGTTGAGCCATTTTCCCGTTAGCTGATTTTGCCAGAAATTTATGGACTTTGACATATCGTGTCGTCAAAATATTCGTCCGAATCCAGGAAGGACGATCCTTTCAAGCTCAAACTTTGGGCAGGCAGGAGCTAAATGTAGAGGATCCTCGTCTGCCTCGCCACAACCACGGCAAAGTGAACTGATAGAATGATTCATTACTTTTTTTAGTGCTTCGGAGAAGGCAATGTCCAGTCATGAATTGAACTAATTTATTTAAGTTGCTTTAGGGTAATCTAAAAGATTTTGCCATCGGTTGATTTGACCTTTGGTATCATGCACGACTTTGGCGCCAATGTGTAAGATTAAACCAATAGGCAGCCACTTTTCCACATAAAAGTTGCAAACAACCCTCTGTAATGTGATAAAGGGGTTCCATATCATGGGTGGGACACATTTACAGCACCTCTCTTTGCGAGCATATTAGCATTTCATTGCCAATGATATCGCTGTGACCCACGAAAGAGAGATGGGAACCATGTGGTAATTGATTGAAATATGTATTTGGTATCCACTTTTTGTCTCTATCATCGTAGAGCGTGCAGTACCGCTTGAGAGTCCGTCCAAATAAAACGACCATTAGCTGTCCATTTCTCTCGGTTACTTCTTCCTTACTGGCTAAATTTCGGCTTGAAATACATTGTTATAAGGGGCAAGGTTCAATGAGGTGTCTTGGACCATAATTGTCCTTAGTAACAATGTACCCCGACCCAACTCCGTGCCCATTTTTTGAGCCATCAGTAAAAACATTCACTTGATGATCCAGCTATTTTCCTGAACATCGGCCTTTCATATTTTCTTCTTATAATATATCCTTGTAATGGCGGGTAATAGCTCGGAAATGTCAGTATTTGAGCAAAACCAGATGGAACACTCTTGGTTTTCGAGTGAAACCCTTCTGTTCGTTCTTCCATTACATCAACGATCCGAAGTCTTGTTTGATAGCAACACGCTTTACTTCAAGGAAGAGTGGTAGTATTCCAAAGAACACTTCCAATCCTCGAGTCGGTGTTGAACGCATTGGGTGGCAGATTCCAAGGAGCCCAATCTTTGGAATTGATCAAGGAGAGTTTGTTGACCAAACGTGAGATTATGTGCCCAAACCACATATCCGTATATGATTGTCGGTCTAACCATAGTTAAATATGCCCTCAATGCTTGTCGTGGGCTTAGGCCCTATCTTTGACCATTACTCTCTTGATTGCATGAAAGGAGTTTTTTTTATTTCGCAACTTTCGTCTTTTTATGAGTATGAAACCAAGCTTGGAGTCAAGTAAAATTCCTAGTGTTTCATCTCTTGGGAGTATGGTATAACATGACCTCATATGAAGACATGGCCATGGTGCGATGGCATGTTAGGTTTGCGAGTGAAAACGGTCTTTGAAGAGTTAAATTGGACCATTTGTACATCCCCAATCTCAACGACCTCGAGAGCTAGATTCCTACTCTGAGCCATTTTTTAAGGTCTAGACCATTAACAATTGGAATAATGTCATCAGCATAGCAAATAATCTATATTTAACTATTTTCTGAAGGTTAATAAGAGGTCGTTGATGATTACATTCCATAATATTGGAGAAAGTACTCCGCCCTGCAAACTTCTCCGAGTTGAACAAACTATCCTGGAGATCGATTGTATGGTGGTTTTCACTATTCTACCCCTAAGTATATTATCATACAAGAAGTGATGTGAGGGTTCACTCTATGACCTGAAGTCCTGTTTGGGCTCCTTCGAAGGAAGTGTTATAAAAAGTTCCACACATCAAGACCCGACAGCTATAGCATATTTAATTTATATACAGGCCTTCTCTATAAGATTGACCATCTCACTAAAGCCGTGTCAGTGAATCGATGATAGCGGAGGATGTTTTTTTTTTTTTGTACCAGGTAAAACTTTATTAACATGAGATTATATCGTATAATATTCATAAAAATACATTAAAACGTAGGGTTTTTTTCTTCTTTCAAACAACAGACATAAAACAGATTAAAAAAAAACAGACATACAAAAAAGTATTTTAAAAAACATCAAAAACATTCTAAAAAGTTAAATTCATTTAAAGCGACGTTGACAATGGAATTGGATAATTTTAATTTCGTAAATAAGCGTAAGCTATCAGGGTTTGGAAATTGGCAATAACTTTAGAGGCGGTCTGAGCATTTTCGGACTGGGGATGAAAACCGTAG
>CP045904.1:17330048-17364973 GCA_013387185.1 Caligus rogercresseyi
TTCCTAACTCATATTATTCATTTTCACACACTATTTTCTTTTTTACAGAAATCTAGAAAATGTGTGCCGTATCATTGCAAGAGTCAAACACCTTTCCTATCATCGCTTTCCCAAGGACTCTCAGCGACGCAAGGAATGGATCCTAGCCTGCTCCCGAGGGGAGCCCTTCAATGCCGACGAAGCCAGGATCTGTGCATCACATTTTACCCCTTCTTGCTTCAAGAGAGACCTCCGAAACGAACTCTTGGGTACTCCGGCCAAGCATTTATTAGAGCCAGACGCTGTTCCGACCCGTTATTTGAAAAAGGAATATAATCTATCTGATGAAGAGAGGAGTCAAAGAGCTGCTAAGCGAAGTTTTGCCATTTTTGGATGTGGACGAACTCTTGCGATCCTTTACAGAGCCAACTGACATAGCTGAGCTACATGAGCCTGCTTTGAAATCCATGCCTCTTTCAGAGTCTGGCACTCAGTGCGATCTCATTGGCCCTAAATCCAAATTAGTCCTGGAGAATGCCTACTTTAAGAAGAAGCTGTCTGCAGCTCGGGAGGAGATTTCGTCTCTCAGAAAGAAGAACCACTATCTTCAGAGTAAAAAGCATGAGCTCTTGATTGTTAAAAAGCACTTGGCCCGAAAGTGTGAGCCCTCACTGACAAAACGCATCCTATCCGATAAAAGCATCAGGTGTATAGAGGATACACGAGGATGAAATCATATCGGCTCTAGTCTTAAGATACATGAGCAACAGAGCCTTTGAATATTTGAGAAAAAATAATACTCTGGCCCTTCCGAGCCGTCAAACACAGGAAAAGTGGCTTAAGCGGTTCGACATCTCCTTCGGACTACAGGATGTGGGCATCAAGGCCTTCAAGGCGAGGCTTCAAACGCCCCAGAATGATGCTTTATTGACCTTTGCTGAAATGGAACTCAAAGGAAAGGTAGAAACGGATTCGAAGAAAGGGGGGCAAACGTCTGGTTCATGCTATAAATTGTTGGTGGTTATTCTGCGGGGATTGAGTCAGGAATGGAAGCAACCCATATTCTTTTGACTTGGACATAAGCATGACACAGGAATTACTCTTTTTCGTAATCGAAGAATTGGAGCATCAAGGCTTTCGTATCCGAGGGATATCCACGGATATGGGAACCTTGCATCCTCTCCTAACTCAACTCTCATGTCACGACCAACCCGAATATTCTTCCTCCTCCTTTCCCCAATCCATTCGACCCCTCACGCCATGTCCACGTATTCCCAGACTCCCGTCATCTATTAAAGAGTGCTCGAGATCACTTACTAGACAAGGGGCTTGTCATATACTCAAAGGATGGATCATGCTTCACAGACTTTGTCAAGTCTGACCTAGCAAAGCTTCAGAGGACCCCCAAAACCCCCAGAAAATCTCTGAGCAGTATTTGAACTGCAATGGAACCATTAAGCAACGCATCGAATATGCGACTCAGCTCTTCTCCAAAGCCACTGCCAAGGCCTTAGGTTCTTCTCTCTCACATACTATGAATGAAAAAGAGATTCGACTGAAGGAGAGCCTCGTTCTGACTTTTGACGCCTGGTTTCAGGCCCTGAATCCAAATGAAAGTCAGAGGCACTGGGGAGCAGAGGGAGCCGTCGCTCTAGATGAGATGATGCTTTTGAGAAGCTTGAAAATGAGAATAAGGCCAAAGATGGATTCCTTAAGAAGCCTCCCCTATGGCAAAAGGGAATGTTGATGTCCATTCAGTCCCTGAGGGCCTTGCACTCTGATCTCGTTATAAATGGATCCCATCAGCACATAATGACGGAAATATTAAGTCATGATTGCGTAGATTTCTTCAGTCAGTGATTTTAACACTTAAGTAGCCAGTCGTGTTATAATCTAATATATATATGTTATATATTATATATATATATATAATATATTATATATACCTATATATTCCTATATATATATGTCAAATTCATCGGTCTATATAATTACTGGATACTCAACAAAATCACTATAGAAAGAGCTCAATATCTAAGAAATTACTTATTGTATGAAACATAAATGGGTGGGATTATTACAGGCCCGGCGGGATGGGCGGGCCTTAGGGGGCCAGGCCCGCTCACCCACTGAGTGACGTGGGCCGATTTTTTTATGAATGTGCCAGCTGTGCCCCCCCCCATAAAAACTGTAGGGCCCCCCAAAAGCCTGGCCTGGATTATTAGATATTATTACTGAATTTCCACATAATTGTTTTCATCAAGTGGGGCAGCCATTTTAAGTCGCTATACGTTAAAACGTAAAAATTCAATCGAATTATTTTTTATTTTCTGTTGAGTAGCCAGTTTCTATAAAGGTTGGCAAAGTCGATATAATCTAAGACTATGAAAGGAGTGATAGCAATCCCAGTGAATTTTTTTTTCATCTTTGGAAAATTATTATATTTTTATATATTATTTTTTGTGGATACTAAAAAGGAGTATTCAATTATTGTATGAATCTGTGGATTAAACCAGGTCCTTAGAGTAAGAGAGTCTGGACAATCAACAGCTGAAATTATTCAGCAGTTTGTTTATCATGTAAGCGTGAACTCAGTATTAGTAAAGAGGCTCCAGTATATTTATTAATGAAGTGATTACATTCTGCAAAGGTGCCTCTTTGTAGATATGGAATATTAGTAACGGGGGGTAAATGCCCGGGGTGATTGTCTGGGGGGTAGTCCTGTTACGGAAAAATATACATTGATTTCCGAATAGTTATTTTATTAATTATTTTATATATTTGTATTCTGAACGCTTTTTGGGTTCATATTATTAGTTCATCAGTTTTATCACTACGTAGCGCGTAGGATGTCAGACTCTCTCTTACTCTGGGCACTGGATTATACCAAAAAGAATATAAATATTTATATTCTCCTTGGATTAAACTAATAAAGTCATATTTCTATTATTTCAGATTTCGTAGCATATCCAGCGAGAGTCCTCACACAACCGCTTTGGAAATTAAATCAAGAATTAAATATTACTTCTATTGGATAAAAACGGGCCCTTCCTGGAACTTCTATCAGATTCCTCTTCTTTTCACTTAAAAGAAGAATCAAATGCAAAATCTCTTCCAAGCAGCAGCAGCAGCACCAGTAAGACCACGCAACATATTGATGAATCATCCTCTGTTGTTAAGCTTGAAGAAGAGGGTAACACGGATGATATCATGGACCCCCTACTGGATTTACTGGAAGTGACAAAATAGATTTGTTTATTTTGTACAGATTATATAGATAATATATTTTTAATATGATTTTGATCACATTTTCAGCATAAATTAACAGCTGGTCTAAGTCCAATAATCTCAAGGAAAAGAGTGGACTATGGTAAGGTATAATGATATGTATAGATGTTATAGAGAAATCACCAATAAAAAGTTATAAAAGTCATGACAAATTATTTGTTTTTATGGTCATAAAAATCTCAAAGTTAAATATTTGATATTTTGAATTGAAGAAATTAAAAAACCCTAATCAAATGAACTGCATTTATTTTTGCTTTTAGTGTATTTAATTGTATACCTGCAAAAGAAAGATGTGCTTTCCATCATTAAGTTTTGATGTAAAGAAATGTTTTTTTATTATTATTTTAAAATATAAACATTCGTTTTCAACTAATAAATGATTAATATTTTTCTATTACAATGTAATACATTTGACATATTTATATTATAAATGCCTTAAATTCTGTATTTTCAATAAAGAAATAATGAAGGGAATGTTAAAAATTACATTTGAAGCAGAGAAGCTAACAAACTTATTTAGATCTAGATTTTAGAAACTTTGCTACAGCTATTGGAGGTTGAGAACCCCTGATCCATAGACTGCTTTACAAAGTAGTGTAGGGAGACGGAAACATAATCCAGATCAAAGTGTGACGTCATTGACAATTTTTAAATTTTAGTTCACATAAAGCGTGGATAAATAAAATAAATGGTAACATAATAAACTTATAAAAGTCGCTTTTAACAATTTGAATATCGTAATCGCTGTTTTTTTTTTTGTTTTTAATAGAGTTACTATTCCTTATAGTTGGACATGTACCAATGACCTCACGATAATATATTTTGGTACTCCCTCTTAAATATATATATACTTTATTACCTTTTTGACATATATTTTTATCTAACTAAAGCGCATTTTTACGCCTTATATCTGACAAGGCCAATGAAATATTTATTTTTAGGAGAAGCGTATCTATCCAGGGATTCATTTAGTATATAAATATATATTTTAGCCAAAAAGAATCATTTTCAATCCATCACGGGAACACTATTTCTTTCTTTTATTCTTTTGTACAGTCATCTCCCAACCTCTCCTAGGGATGCATTGGATGTCAATAAATACTGACGTCGCGTCAAAACAATGGGCTGCTTTGTACATTATTATGTGCGCATAACAACAAATAGAAAAGTTAGGAATTCTACCTTTTCTTGTGGATAAATTTCGATCTATTTATTCATAAATTGTTTGCTCCAAATGTCATCTTTCAGCCTGATCCTTGCTTGAGTGTCCTAAGGATGTCGTCGTCCAACAAGGAGGACTCATCTCCCCAGAGAGAGAGTCAGAAAGAGGAGATCGATGGAAGTAAGGACAATTAGCCAAATTTGCAGATCTTTTTATTCTGATTATAAAGTCATTGACTCCTCGTAGTGATAAGTTATACTTCTAAATCAATGATAATGTCCTATTGAGGTCAAATGAGTGAAAGCATCATCATCACAGGAGACGGAATCCTTCTCCTGCTTTTAATGATCCGTCTCTATTGACTTTCAGTATCCCTCATTCTGGCATTCTGCCTCACAAGGGATACCTTCTAACTGACAATTGTAACCAATACAACGCACTTGAACAACTTTTACTGACCAATTTGATCTTCTTCTTTGGCGGAATAAACATACCAACATATCAATAAATGATATTTTCCTCTTGAAAGGAGTTAATTGATAGGAAAACCATCCTTGATTGTTCAAGGAGATTGTTTCCACTCAAGTATGGCTCCAATGCTCATCTCATCCTTCTCTTACCCTTGTTTCCTTAGACGACAACTTTTATGAAGGGACGTGGTGCAATCTCCCGGACAACCTTCTTCTCTCCATCTTTTCCTCCCTTCAAGCCAAGGATCTCCTTCACGTCTCCTCCGTTTGCATGCGTTGGAACGCCATTGCTCAAAGCAATACCCTTTGGAACAAACTCTTTATTCGGGACTTCTTTAAGGGGAAGCGAGGGAGCCGAGTTCCTGAGAGCTGTCGGGACCGGACTCAAAATTGGAAGCGGAGATACCTCAAAAATATCTATACAACACCCCGCATCAATGTTGAAGTGCTTGAAGCTCATACGGATGAAGTCCTACACGTTTCTTTTTGGCTCTTGAGCCAATTCCCGAAAGTTGATTCCGTCTCTTACTGAGTTGAGTGTTGGTGCTGGGGTTCGCGACAATGCGTCCGCCACGACATTGTTCTTTCCGGAAACATGCCTAATGTCTGTTGAATATTCAGAAATTGCTGCTAAGTGGCGTTGTTGTCTAGCAGACCACGGTTCAGAGTGCTTGGACATGGCGTAAGTGATTGGCTTGTGGTCCGTGAAAATTGTGAAGTTTCTTCCTTCTAAGAAATAGCGGAACTTCTTAACAGCTAGAAAGATGGCTAACAACTCTCGATCGAACGTACTATAACACCTTTCTCGGGGAAGCAACTGTCGGCTAAAGAATGATAAGGGCTTCCAAATTCCTCCTGATAATTGTTCCAACACGGCGCCAACAGCCGTATCGGAAACATCGACGGTTAAGGCTGTGGGAGCTGATACCGAAGGATGTACTAACAGGGTGGCTCTAGCAAGAGCTTCTTTTGTACTTAGGAACGCCTGGTCCATCTCTGAATTCCACTCTATGTTCTTTTTGTTATTACTTGAGGAAAGTGATTGATAGAGGGGACTCATGAGGCGTGCAGCCGAGGGAATAAATCTGTGGTAAAAGTTCACCATGCCCGTGAATTCTTGTAGACCTTTCGGTGTAAGGGGATTTGGGAAATCCCTGATGGCGTCCACTTTTGAGGATAAGGGGGTAACACCTTTGCCGCAAACTTTGTGTCCTAAAAATTCGATCTCTGAAACTCCAAACACGCACTTGTCTTTGTTGATTACCAGTCCATTCCGTTCTAACCTTTCGAAGAGTGCCAGCAGATGTTCACTGTGGGCTTCGTTGTCGGGACTTGCTATTAGTATATCATCAAGATAGCCGAAAATGAACGGCAGCCCTCGACATACCATGTCCATCAGTCTCTGGAAGGCCTGGGCAGTTTTTTGAGGCCGAAGGGAAGACGTAGAAATTCAAAAAGGCCGAACGGTGTAATCACAGCGGTTTTGGGGACGTCTTCGGGGTGAACAGGAATTTGATGATATCCTCTTATTAAGTCAATCTTAGAAAAAATTGTGCATCCTTCGAGACGGGCTGAGAAGTCTTGGATGTGAGGGATAGGATATCGATCCGGTACGGTAATGGCATTCAACCGGCGGTAATCCCCACAAGACCTCCATCCCCCGTTTGGCTTTGGTGTTACATGAAGGGGGTGTCCAGAACGTCTTATGATCCCAAGATCTTCCATTTTCCCAAACTCCGCCCGAGCTACTTCTAATTTATCTGGAGCCAAGCGTCTTGCCTTAACGAAGACTGGCTGCCATTGGTGATGATTCTGTGTTTCACCCCATGCCTTGGCTTTGTTTGTGAGAATGTAGGTGTTGTCAGTGCCGGTTTGGAGGTAAGGAGTTTTTGAAAAGGACAGTCATTGTTGCGGAGGAGGTAAATACGGGGAGCGGGCACTTGAGATGCGGGAGCCTTCATGGAGGTGAATGTTCGAGCTTGGATGAGTTGTTCTCCTTTAAGGTCCACCAACAATCCGTAGGACCTCAAAAAGTCTGCCCCAATCATTGGTTGTGAGACATCTGCCACCATGAAACTCCACTCATTTTGTTATCTCCTATTTGTAATGGAATCTTCCGTGTGCCAAATGTTTTTATTCTAGTGTTGTTGGCGGCCATTCGAACCTGCTTCGATTCTCCTTTTAATTTATTACTGTAAGAAGCCGGGATTACGCTTACTTCCGCGCCGGTATCTATCAAAAAGTGTCGGCCGGATATTTTATCGGGGACTCTAAGGAGTGTTGTTTGAATGCCGGCCATCAGCCTATTTACTGATGACCGGCTGAACCGTTTCCCTGTATGTAAAAACTACAGGGAGGAATACACTTCCTTGCTTTGTCTCCCCATCTCCTATGATAATAGCAAAGAGTGAGAGGGAGCTGCGAGGATGCTCTTTGGAACGAGGACGTTGACTTTGGTGAAGGAGTTCTAGATTTCCTCTCGAAGGAAGAGTATGGGCGCACGGCGTTGATATTAGATAAGGAGAGATCTTGTGCATAAACGTCCGCCAGTTTAGCCAAAGCCCGGAGATCCTTTCTGTCGTGCGTACGTATATTGAAGCGTACCGGAGGAGGGAGTTGTTGTAAGAATATCTCAATAAAGAGAAAGTCCGGTTCGTGTCCTTCCGGGAGAAGGTCCATCATTTGGTTCAAGATTTGTGTTGGAGTATCCGAACTCGATGAAGAGAATTTAAGAAGCCTTGTTGCCCTTTCATCAATGGACAGAGTAAATTCCTCGAGTAGTCGTGCCTTTCGTAGGAGTGTGTGTAATCCGTTATTTTCAGCACGAAGTAGCTGTCTAAAATAATAATATAATTTAATTAAAATAAAACAAAACAATATAAAACACAAACTACTAATTGCGTAATATATATATATATATTAATGATATATAAAATATAATAAAAAAACCACATCGATTTTTGGGAAAATCATGCCATGAGATCGGAGTAATCTATAGCGCCACACTCCCTCGGCGAGAGCTATTGCTGCATCCTCTGGCAGCTCTCCACGTCCTGGCCTGTCGCAAACTGTGGACTTTTATTCCAGGCAGTTCTTGCAGCACATACCAGGGATCTGCCTGCCAGAGGAGGGGGTTGGGGACGATTCCGGCCGCGTCGGATCTGGTCTCCTTTCGATTTTTTTTTCCGAAGAGCATGAGGCCAAGTGGGTTTCTCCCTCCTTCTTCGCCGTCCCTACTCCAAAATGCCTTCCACGCCTCCATGGCTGCCGACCGCACGGCCATGGTGTTGATGGATGGAAGCCCTGCCGACTTCAGGAGGTCCCGGACAGGTATGTGCTCTCTCCTGAGACTGCCAGTGAGAGTCCTGGCAACATCATTCAGAGCTACCTGGGCAGCTGCAAGCGGTCCTGGGGGTTACTGCCTCCAACCGTACGGGTGTGACCGCTGAGACAGCATAGCCGAGCTTCCCAGAACAATGCCCTTGGCAAGTTGGTGGAGGTAAGGACCCCTTGGGATGTGCTTCGCCAACCTTAATCTTTTTGCGGAGTCTCGCGCAAATGTCTTCACGTTTTTTTGCAGTTCTGTGGTCCAAAGCGGATATTACATGCTCCAACTTTGTAATTGACGAAGTAATTCCTTTGAGTTGGAATTGAAATTCAGCTTGACGGAACCAAAGCCGGATCCTCCGCGAAAAATTGGCTAGGTGCACTGTTGTCCCGTTGTGTTGTAGATTGGTTACACTTGATGAAGGATCTGGGGCGTTAGACTGTGCCATTGTGTATTTCGGGTCACCACTTTGGAGATCTGGGTTTCATATATGTGTATATTTCGGTTCTAGGAATAATTGTATAAAACACTTATGCATAAGGAAAATCTGATAAAGCATATTTGTGTTCGGAATATTTGATACTAGAATTTTTCTCTAACGACACTTTTGTATAAATATTTTTAAAGGAAACTACGTACTTTTGGGCCCAGATTATCAGTCAAAATAGCTTTATTGAGCATTAATGAGCACATTTGATAAGTTTTTATTTTATAAAAATAGTAAAATGAGCCCATTTTGAGTACTTTTTCGTTCATATATAAAGTATATAATAGACCATAGAATACTAGACGTACAGGAAAGGAAGATAAAAAAACACACGCCTAATTTTCAACAGCATGCGGGCTTCATTTTTAGTATTGCTTAGTCATCACATCGTGTATACGTGCTTGATCTTGCTCCAATAGACAATCATGGTGAACATGTGTTGCGCCCCTGGATGCAAGCAGGGATACAAGAGCACCCCAAAAGATCCTTCGGTGACTTTTCACACGTTCCCCAAGAAGGACTCCATCCTTTCGGAGTGGATCAAAGCCATTCCTAGGGATACATCTAATTAGACACCAACATCGAGTTCAAGAATATGTAGTCTCCATTTCCTTCATTCGGACTTCGTAACAGCTTCTGAGGATCCTACTCGAAATATAGGGAGAACCCTCCAAAAAAGGTATGGACTTATTTTGGCTTGCTTTTTATATTTTTTATTAATTGAACTTTTGTTAATTTCTAGACGTTTGAAGGATGGTGTCATTCCCTCAAAATGGCCTAATCTCCCCACTTATCTCTCCTCGAAAAGGCAACTCCCGAGGCCAACGCAAGCAGCTACCACTAGCAAGAGAAGTGTCCTCATCAATGAGAGACAAGAGGCTCTCCGTAAAGAACTCTCCATGAAGGAATCCGTCAAGACTGCCCAGGAACTTTATCATAAGTTGACATCAGAGACTTTGCCTTCGGGATTCACTCTACTTCAACTTCCAAAGGTGTCACTTGTGAAGATGGTTTCAACAGAGAACGGAATGGACATTTCTTTAAGTTTGGAAGTTGATGAAGATCTATCCTTTCAAATGTATCACCGTCACTCCCTTCTGGAAAAGAGCTTAGTATCCCACTGTATGACGTCGATTAAAAAGATCCGTTCAATCACTGAGGCTCTTAATATAGCTGCTTATTTGGGGTCGAGGGATCAACTTCCGGACAAAGAAATGTTCGAGGATATTCGTGCTCGGCTTGAGAGATACATAAACTCGGCTGAATTAGAAGAAGTTCATTATTCAAAGCTCTCATTCATTTTTGAGCAAATGAATCTTCTTTTCAAACCGCGAAGTGGAAGAAGATATTCTCCTGGACTCCTTTCTTCTTGTTTGATGTGGCAAAATATCAATTCCGGCCTCTATGAACAACTTCATTCCTCTAATGCAATGTCGCTTCCCTCTCCAAGATACCTGAGATCAATTGCATGCTCTGTTACTGTGGAAGCAGGACTATCATCATCGACAATCCGATACCTCCAATCACGAATCCAAGACCTTTGCACAAGAGAAAAAAACGTCACATTGATCATTGATGAAGTTTACTCTGCTCAACGAATTGAATTCGTCAGAGGAAAGTTTCTGGGCAACGAAAATAATCAGGCCACGAAGACCGTTCTCACATTTATGATCAAATCGGCTGGTGGGAAATACATGGACGTCGTCGCACTAGTTCCAGTAGTGAAATTAACAGCTGAACTATTATTTAATCAGTATACACGGATCATGAAAACCCTTTGGGAAATCGACTTCACCGTCGTGGCCTTGTCTGTTGATAATCACACCGTAAATAGAAGATTTTACACCCAATTTCTATGTGAAGATAATCTACAGACATGGATTCCTCATCCCCACGACAGTTCCAAACGCGTTCATCTCCTCATCGATTCAGTCCACAATTTCAAAAATATTTACAACTGCTTCCAAAGGAAAGACTACCTAGAATGCCCCAATATCTTCTTCCCGGACTCACCCCCTCTTCGTCCAAACTTCGCTCACATTCGAGAAGTTCACAAGATTGAATCCACATTCAAAGTGAGATTAGCTCATAAGCTATCGCTCAAAGTGCTTAACCCAACATCTATAGAGAAGACTAATGTTAAATTAGCGGATGCTACATTCCATGAATCCACCATCGGCGCTCTGAAGTTCTACTCAAAGGATAAGCCTGCATTCTTGGAGACGGCAGAGTTTGCTGAATTTGTGAGGAATTATTGGAATGTTGTCAACATCAAAACGCCGCAAGTTGGACTTTTCAAGAGGGATGAGATAAGGAGGCCAATCTCAAAAGAAAATAGCATGGCTATTGGATTTCTTAGAGAATTCGCTTTTTTTTTGGAGGAATGGCAAAAGAGTGGTCTTCGGGGTCTTACGGATGAAACTTTTTTGGCAACGAAACACACTTCTCTTGCATTGGCGGATCTGATCGAGTATGTTTTGGAGGATGATAATTTCGTCTACGTTCTTCCGTCTATGTTCCAGTCCGACCCGATCGAGAAACGCTTTGGGTGGTATCGACAACTGAGCGGAGGGAACTATTTCATCAGTGTCCGACAAATTCTCGAGGCCGAGAAAAAAATTAGAGTTCTTTCCTTGGTGAAATATTCAAACATGGAATTCTCTAGAGTGAAAGAACTTCTGTCTGAGGACCAAGTTTTTGAGAACATGGAGACCAAGTGGATGCCAAGTGATCTAGAAAGTATTACCACCGAAGGAGAATGCAATGCCCTCTACTTCGTTGCTGGTTTCATCGCATACTCAATCACCAAAAAAATCGTGCTCATCTTGTAAAGTCATCCTTACTTTGAAAGACACTCCTCCTCAAAGTGTTATTCGGTTGGAGGCGGAATCGGACGAGGAAAAAGTCGAGCTTGGGAGGTTCACCAAAATCATGAGCAGAGGTGGATTATCCACTCCATCGGATATGACATTTCTTACCTGTGTTCATGCCTATTCGCTCCTTTACTTTATATCAACTCACGACGACGAGAAAGTGTGTCTCTTAAGATCTTCAAATCCAAGGGCCACTTTTACCGGAACATTCGTTGAAAAAATGTTTGACAGCACGGAGGTGGTCATCAAGACCATGCTCAACAGCCAATGTGAAAAAGGGCATAAATGGGTGGTCATCTTAAAAAATATGTCAAATAATTTTCAATGTCTCCAGTAAAAATTTGGTTGCTCAATTAAACGACGAGATTCATGATCAAAGTCGCAAAAGAGCAGCCAATAAATTGAATCTTAAGGAAAGAAAGATTGCTAAGCTTCTTTCAAAAGCTTAATTATTTTATTGAACTCTTTTTTGGTGTCCTTTTTATATGTATGTACTAATGTATTAATAAACTATTATTCATATTGTTCCCGACTCATTTATTTCATTTACATATAAATTTAAACCTTCATCAAAGCATTAGAACAGTTCAATTTATTATAATATTTAACATATATACGTCTATAAAAGAAGAATAAATGCCCGCATCATGTGCGCGTAAAATTCTTTCTTCCTTTCCATGTGTCTAGTATTCTATGAATCAAGAATACTAGAAACTAACTGGAAAGGAAGGGAAAATTGTAGCTTCCAAGTTAAGGCCATGATACGTTGATTAACATAGCAATAAATTAATTTTATATGTATTTTTATAGCTAAATGAGTC
Source organism: Caligus rogercresseyi (assembly GCA_013387185.1). Lineage (NCBI taxonomy): Eukaryota > Metazoa > Arthropoda > Copepoda > Siphonostomatoida > Caligidae > Caligus > Caligus rogercresseyi. The sequence goes on from CP045904.1 coordinate 17,342,457, forward strand.
ATTTTCACTTCAATAATTTATAATTCAACGATCAAACAAGTAGGTATTATATTTTTAAAAAATGAATAGCGAGTGTGATATATATTTTAATACTTTTTATTTATCAACAATAGTTTCCACAATAGGTAAATGTAATATTATTTACAAACGATACATAGTTTAACAGTTACAAACAAGTAATTCAATATTACATGTTTTCATTGTGAAATAGACTGTAACTAAAAAAAATTCTTTTCAAATTAATTTCATATCTGACGATCTTTGTTTCTCTGAAACGACACAGCCTCATTAAACTTCTAGTTTCGGAGGTGCCATGAGTTTCAAATCAGAGGATCTTGAGGAGGTTTTAGCGGGGCTGGCGTTGCGTTTGAGGGCGTTCCGGTTCGGCTTGAGGTCGAGCCAGACTTTTTTCATCCACGGAAAGATAACATTCTGCCACAGCGACCCCGATAGTATTTGCCTCTTCCGCCCCTATTACAATATGAAGAATGAATTATAAACATTTAGGTGATATTAAATTTTACGTCATAGCGTAACTCTATCCTGTTTTATCACTACCTTAACATCATTTAATTAAAAACAGATGATGCAATAAGCATTTCATTACAAAAAAACAAAGTCAATAACAGAATAAAAGCTACGTGTAGCTACGATACTATTAAATTGGATAATGCACTCAATATATTATATATATTTTTTTTTATGACTTTATTTATTCAGAGTAGTTATATAAAACAATATATATAATTAAACATTATAGATTAAAATTAATACTCTAAACAAAAGTCCAACAAAATTCCTAACAATGTATCACAACTTAATTAAAAAACATGAACAAACAAATATTAAACAAACAACAAAATCACATAAAACATACTTTCTAATTTTATATAAATAAAATTTCAAAACAATAAAACATTTTGTATTAAAAAAGACTAATTAAGAATATTTACTTCTTTAAAAACTTTTTGTGTATTCGTAATAGCCAGCGTTGAAAATTCTTGTAGTGTTTGGAGGGATAATACTTTATTATATTTCCCGCATATTCCCACGATGAATAGTCCTTGTTTGGAATTTTGATATAAAAGCCGAATATCTGGCAGCGGTTGATATTATAATTGCCCGAAATTCTTCCACCTGGACCGGTATTCCGATGGCCAGTTTTTCTGCAATCCTGCTTTTACAATTTGAAATAGCCATTTCAAGGGCACGCGTTTTCAGTGATGCTTTCAAAAATTCGAAGTAACTCCAAACAGAATCAACGGTGTCACAAAGTTTTCCCCCACGTTGGCAATGTTGAGGGTAATTATTTTCCTTAGGAAGCGAAGTCCCTGGCATTCAGCAAATGCGTGAATAACGGAGTTAAATAGTTTTCCGCAATCCTTGCACGGAGCATTGAAGAAAATACAGTCATTTAAAATTTGTAATTGCGCTGTGAATTTCTTGGGGTCCTTAATTTTTGTCATAGATGACATTATTCTTTTTTTCCAGGAGCATGGAAGATTTAGCTTTGTAATAAATCTATTACATATTTCCACAGCCTCACTTTTGTAGTTGTCTTCAATTGACATTCTCAAGTGCCAAGGCTGTGGTACTTGATGTTCTAAAGCAGATTTTTTCAGAGGGTAATAAAATTTCCCACAATTAAAAATGGTGCCTTCCAAATCATGTAATGATAAATTTTGTTTTTAAGAGCGACAAGTTCCAATTCTTTGGGATGTAAAAGATTTTTAAAGTAAAATTTCTTATTCCGATTTTGGTGAATCACGTCAATGGTCGAAGAGGCTTTAAATGATGGAGTTCCACTCCATAAAACTCTGTGAGCTGACGCTATCCAGGGAGAAATTTCTTCTAAATGGGAATTAATAAAATTTGTGCCAAGCATAAGCCACGTGTAAATGGGATCTACAGAAAATGTAGCCCTCCATTCAATTCCAGGACGGCAAGAGATGTCTATAAAAACCTTGCGGTATATTTTGGGTAAAATTATCCTGAGAAGAGATAGCCCTCCTCCTAAGAGAGATCTAGGTCTTATTATTGAAGATATGTAAAATTTGTGAAATAATTTGTTGAGCCAGACCTTTTCTTCATCTAAAACTTTTTCTGCAAGCCAGGGAATCGCGGTTGCTTTGTATAAAATTTTCGGTGTTATAACGTAGTTAAAAATATCGATCCTCTTCTGGAGATTGAACCCTCTTGACGATGAGATTGTAGAATCCACATAGTATCTAAGTGAAGTCCAATTAGAAGAAGATGATCCATGTCTGTCCCATGAAATCCCGAGAACTGAGATAGAGTCCATGATCGAGCAGCCAGCAATTTTTAATTGTTTTCCAGGACTCCATTCCCCGAAAGGTAAAATAGCTGTTTTTGTGTTATTGATTTTTAATCCAGACTTCTTCTCATATTTTTTGAAATAGTCCAGAACCACTTCAATACGCTTAATCAGTTGTCTCTCAGACTTAGCTTCAAGCATTATGGTAATATCGTCAGCGTACATATCCATTATGTGTCTCTTCCCCTCTAAAATCACTCCAAAGCCTTTGAATTTCTTTAAAATTGAATTTCTAAGACTATTAAGAGCAGCAATAAATAAAAGGGGCGCTGTTGGGCAGCCTTGCCGGCAACTCCTCTTTAAGTTGATTATATCACTCCTATGGTTACCCAATGATATAAATGACGTGCCATTGCAGGGGCGCGGGAAGTGGGGGTGCGGGAGGTGCGGCAGCACCCCCTGGTAGCGGAGCTTCGAAACTGATATTTTTAAAGAGAAGATAAAGTTATTTGTAAAGAAAGGAAAGGGGAAAAAATAAAAATAATTCATATATTTTTGTAGTTATAAGGAGAGGAACTTAATCAGGATTTACTGGATAATAATATATTTTTCCCTCTCCTTTTATGAAAAATATTCACATCATTGCTGTGTTAAAATAAGCAAAGAGCAATAAGCAATAAGCAAAGAGTCGAAAAACATGTCGCAGAAGAGGATGTCGTCTTTTTTTCAAAGCCTCCCAAAAAACAAACTTTTGAAGAATAGTAATCCACAGCCCAACGCATTGGACCAAGAATATTATCAAGCACTGGAGTGTCAGGACAAGGTTGCTGCTGCTGCTGATGTGATCCCTGTTAGCACTGCTGCTAGCCCTTCGCAAGATACTAAGGAGAGTGTCGTGGAAACAGGGACATCACCTCTGCCATCAGAACCGTTTCAGCCGCAAGCTTTGGATTTTCCAGCAAAACAATTCGGAACTGAAACTTTTACCAGATCCTTCAAATCAGCATGGTTTGGAAAATGGAAGTGGCTGCATTACCTAAAGGATGTGGACAAAGCTTTGTGTTACACCTGCATGTCTGCGGTCGAGAAAGGTCTTATACAGGAGGAGAAGAAGAGAGCAGACGCGGTGTTCATTAGAGGGGGCTTTTCGAATTGGCGTAAAGCCACCAACAAATTCAGGGAGCATGAGATATCGAAATTTTATCTGGGCGCCGTGAATAAAGTTGCTGCACTTAATAACACCCCAATCAGCACTTTACTCTCCGACGTGGTGGCAAAAGATCAGAAAACTGCCAGGGTCGTTCTGAACGAGGCGTTCAAGTCGGTGCGCTATTTGCTCCGACAGGGCTTACCACTCCGTGGCCACGACCATCGGGACGGCAATTTTTGGGTAATGATGCTGGATCGCACCGAGTCTCTTCCTGAAGCTCGCCAATGGATGCTGCGGAGAGATAATTGGCTCTCGGATACGATCCAAAACGAAATGATTGAGCAGCTTGCACATGCTGTGCAGCGAAAGTTGGTACAGGAGGCAAATTGTTCAAGTTACTTCGGGTTGACAGATGATGGCACCACAGACATCAGCTCATCGGAACAGTTTTCCTGCCATCTACATTACGTGGATTCTCAAATGGGCAAACAAAGTGTTTTTTGGGGGTCTACAGTGCACCAGACTCCACAGCAAACAGTCTGTTCAGGTGCATTGTTGACATATTTTTGCGACTGAACCTGCCTATTGAAAAGCTGCAGGGCTACTGCTTTGACGGGGCAGGCAACATGGCCGGAAGAATAAGTGGAGTGCGGACGCGTCTGGCAGAACTTTGCCCTGGCTCATTGTTTGTCCATTGCTGTAACCACTCGTTAGACCTGGCATTGCAAGAGGTGGCGCGGGATGTTTCTCTGATAGCGGAAATCTTCAACTTTGTACAAAGCGTCTCCACTGTCATCCGGAGTCTGCGAAACGAATGAGTCTCTACCAGAGCCTGTTCTCAGAGGGGGAACCTGTCACCAACCTAGCAGCGCTGTGTCCCACAAGGTGGTGTGTGAGGACCAGGGCTATAAGCAGACTGCTACAGGGTTACGGGCCGCTCCTCCAGACCCTACGCACTCTACAGGAGAACAGAACTGTTCGTGGCGAGACTCGCCATAAAATATTTGGACTCCTGAAGCAAGCGCAGAAAGCCAGAACAGCATACGGTCTGCTTTGCTGTGAAGCGATGTTTGGGCCATGCGAGACAGTGGCAAAGAGTCTGCAGGGTGACAACGCGAGTGTGTCCGGCGCACTTGAGCATCCTCGTTCTCAAGGAGCGAATGAGTAAGAATCCGATTCCTTAATTGTATAAGCCTACAATTATATTTGTGTTTTCATGACCAAACAAAATATAGGCCAATAAATAGGCCTACTAAGATATGGTATTTATATATCATTATGGCCTGAGTTTGACATCCCTGGCCTAAGCTATATATAAATACTGTATATATGACACATTCTTTGTTATTATACTTGTAGGTGCACTGAGGGGAGATAGAGCTGTGGACAAAATATTTGTGAAGGCCAAAGCATTCGCAGCTGCTCACAGCCTAGAGTGGCCTAGCGAATCCAGGGTCTGCAGAACACCGTCCCGTTTTCGGGATACTGCCGCGGTGGAGGATGTAGCAGATTGTGCAGCAGAGGCGAAATGGAGACGGGAATTTTTCGAGGCGGTGGACCTGATGAATTCCGAGCTTGATCGCCGTTTTGACCAAGCAGGAATGTCAACAGCGGCAAGGAGAGAGAAGGTGCTGCTGGATTCTACCAGGGCCTCGTGTCTGACAGTGATGATGTCAGTGCCCTTCAGCTGCCATTGCAGGATTTTGAGTCTATCGCCTTGCAACTGAAAATGCTGGGTGGCCTGACCAAGGACCAAGCATTTCACACAGTGAACGACCTGGGTCGCTTCAGATGGGATTTGCCATGCCCTAAAATTGATTAGAATGCAGGAAGTTGCATCTATAAAAAAACATTTATGGGGGAGGGCCCCCAGATCCCCGTTCAAAAGTTCGTCCCCCACCAACAGCACCCCCTGCCAAAAATGTCTTCCCGCGCCTCTGTGCCATTGACGAGTAGGGCTCTAATAGGATTGAAAAACTTCTTCGGGTAGTAATTTTAATGGAGTTGAGGATGAAGTTGTGAAGTAAGGAATCAAACGCCTTACAAAAGTCTACTGCAACGATAGCTCCATAAGTTTTCCTTTTTGTTACCTTCTCAATGACGGTTCCTATATTTCTTGATATGTCGCTAATTTTCCTTCCTTTCAGGAATCCTTTTTGTTCTGGGCCAAGTTTAGTATTTAATACAGGCTCGATTTCTGAAGCAAGTACACCAGAAAGAATTCTATAATGTTCATTAAGAACTGTAATTGGCCTCCAGTTGTTCGGATCTGTGGACAGCCCTTTCTTTGGTATAAGAACTATACGCCCTATGGTGCAGGATTGAGGAAGCTTCCCATGAACTTCCATTGATTTCCCCAATTCAACCAAATAGGGGACTATCTCTTCCGCACATTGTGTGTATATCTTTCCACAAATTCCATCGGGACCTGAAGCTTTTTATCATTATATTTTTTCATGATATAGTTATATATCTTTTCTTTAGTAAAAATTATATGTTTGCCAGTCTTGGCACGGGGAAAATTGCTCCTCTTCACATCCACAAGACATTGAAAACGTCCATGAAATACTTTTAAAATTTCTTGAGGATTCGTTATAGTTTGACCATGTACTATGATCTTTTTAATAAGGGGGGCACCTCCATCTTTTTTAATTAAGTTCCTTAATCTTCTTGATCCATCAGTTTCCCATGAATTTTTTCTTTAAAATCTAGTTCTGCTATTTCTGCAGCGCGGAATACATTAGTAGCGTCGGAGGTTATAGTACGTAAAAATAGTGATCCATTATTTAAAACTTCTTCAAGTTCCTCTTGAGTTTTGGCATTTTCCTTTCTCTTTAGACGAATAAAAAATAAGGTTTTATCTAAAACTGTTTTAGTCAATACCTTTACTATCTTTTTAGTGTTAAAAGAGGGGTGAAAACGACGAGTAAAATCTAATTTGAGCTTGTTGATAAAATCTTCGTTGGTGATAACCCAATTCGGAATCCTAAAATCCGTTTTTGTAAATTGATGTTGCAAATCGATTTCAATAATTTTATGATCCGAACCTGGATGGGGGCGATACTTTGCATTTTTTATTGTAGATAAAATGGAGGAAGAAGCAAGAGCCAAGTCTATTCGTGAATAATTATTCCCACATCGCCAGGTTATATTATCTTGAGGATTAAAAATTTTAACGGCATCAAAAAGATTTAGTTCTATGATGAGTTTAGACATAATTTGATGATTTGGTTGCTTAGACTTTGTCCTGTATAAGTCAACATTCATATCACCAATAAATAGCAGTGGGTAGATATTGTCTTTTGAGACATTGACGATTGCCTGATAAAAAGCCAAGTTTTTAACGTTGGGTCCATAGGCATTGATAATGTAGAAGCCACCATTCGTCGTTGAAAAAAAGAGTTTATGCCAATCTCCTCCATTTGAAAGTTGCTTTACACATTCCGGTTTGTCTATATTCTTTGATACTAAAGTTAAAACTCCACGATGAGTCCCATCCCCAGTAAAAAAATGAAAATAGTTTTTAGGGATACAGAAATGGCAATCCAATGTACATGACCCAGAAGAAGGGGATTTAATGTCTTGTAGGCAGATGATGTCCGGTTTTTCATAAAGGAGACTTCTCATAAGTGAGTGACGTTTAGTTCGGTTTCTTCCTCCTCGTGTGTTAAGGGAAATGATGCGCCTAATTCCCATGTTCATTTTTTGATCACGAGATATTATAGGATCGAAAAAATCGTCAACTTTAGATTGTATTCTATAAGACATGTTTTTTAGTTGAAGCCTACTCAATTCTTTTGCACCTTATGAGGGGTCTGTCCTTTTTGTGGAGAAGATCTGGATTTTGAAGATGATCTTTTTGATACCGAACCGGACCTCGTTCTAGACGTTAAAATAAGATCCGGGTTATGTATAGTTTTCTTTGAGTTTTTTGGTATGGTTGATGTAGCTATTCTTTCAGGCACTTTTTCTTCATCTTTATTCCGAAGAGTTTCACTTTCCGAAGCAGAGCTTTCAATTACTTCCACCATACTCGATTTTTCCTGAGCCAATAAGGATTCCGACGTATTGTAATTGAGTGGTGCTTCTTGCAATGGAATGTGAAGGACATTAATTTCTTCTTCTCCCTCTTCATTAGCCTCTTCAGGGAGGATGATACTATTTGAGGGTTCTGTGATAATTTGGGAAGGATTTGATCTTCGGTTAGAAGCTTCTTCATTGCACGTTTCTTCCACATCGATTTGATTTTTATTTATTGGAACTTCTTCCACCCCTTCCTGGTTGTCCACCGAGGGTTGACTCGGTTCTGTAGTAAAGGTGGTACCTCATGTTGAATGAGCACTGGGGTAGCGTTTGAGTTCGGACGGGGGATTGAAGAGTCTCTACTTCCGATAACTCCCTCCTTTGTTGACGGATGACTAGTAGCTCTGTCAGTGCTCAAAGAACACCGAGACTCTTTTAATAGTTTTAATTTTTTGTTAATACTTATTTACTTATTTATTGGCTTGATATTGTGATAAAGTAAAAATCTATTTCATAAAATGAAAAAGTAATGATTAATATTATATATATATATATATCTTTAAAATCATTCATATTTTAAATTGCTTTAAGATAAAAAAGGGTACTTTTATTTTTGATGAATAGTTAGAAACTCTTACTTTGACTTGGACATCCATCCACCAATAGACTCGATGCTCGAGCTAAAATACGAAAATCCCAGAGCCTTCTTCGCTATTTAGAAATGCAGCGTATTCCTTTCCTCCAAATAACTCAACCGTTGGTCCAAAAAGCTCTGGCAAATTGGGATAAGTTCCTCCTCGTAGCTCTTGTATTAAAGCTCCTTCATATGAAACAATGTCCATTATTCCACCCTTGGAGCAAGGCAGCTTAATAGCCATTTCACGGTAGCAGTCCACGGGAAGGGCAGCATAGCAGTTTTTGATGGATTCTCTGGTTGGACCTCATAGGCCAAATTCTGTGTGTTGAAGGAAGAGAGAAACCATTTTGGAGACATTTTTAGATGATGTAGAATGTCCGTTCGGATGCAGGGCGTCGCGGTGGCCGTTAGTGCCATAAAATAGACTCGGGTAAAATCACTTCGTAACCTATGGAGAAGCTAGTAGTACGAGTGAAAGTCGTGTCCCTACTGAGACACACAGTTGGCCTCATCAATAACGAATCGCTTGAGGGGATCCCGAGAATAAAGGCTTCGAGAGACTCCATTGAGCTTCTGAGAGGCAGATACCTTCTCGGGAGTCACGCAGAGGAATATGATTTGGGGCGTGAGGAGACGGAGCTTTTCGTATATTTTCCGCTGCCGGCCATAGTCGTCCCCGATGAGATGATCTGCAGGGATTCCCAGACCGTCGAGCTTTGTGAATTTATCATATATGAGGATGCCAGGAGGGATAGGACTACAGTGACTCCACCCTCGACCACGGTGGTAACTGATAGCAGAGACTCTTTCCGCCCCCGTGGGCATGAGGACAGAGGTGACATTGTTCAAGAGGGCCGCATTAATGGCTGACAGATGATTGAGGCGAAAGCTGTGGATATCAAAGTGACTCTTGAGCTTCCCAAAGAGATCGTTGAGAAAGAGTAGTCCCTCTTTGGCATATTATTATATCCCTGTTTACAACAGATGCAGATAACTTGTAAACCACTTTGAAACACAGAATATAAAGAACTTGAAATAACACTACACAACCACGTTTTTTGAATAAATATTACTATTGAACTAATAATGATGGCCCTTACTTGAGCATAAAGGGAGTGCCCGTTAATGACGTCATCCTTCAGTTAGCTTCTAGTATTCCTTGACTATTATGAATAGACCCATAAGGGTACTTAAGAACATTGAGCTACGGTAAGGTAAGGTAGGTTTCGTGAGGAATGAACAATAACAATAACATAAGAAATCATAATAAGCTCAGGACTTTGTTGTGTTAATTCGGACAATTACGGACTTCCCGGATCATCTTTGCTGGACGACATTTCCCTACGGTCTTTCAGCTGGAGAACCTCCCCTGGCTACAATAGATCCTTTATGCACTCCGGATCCCTACAGTACTCCGGATTCCCACCGGTCTGGATCCCCAAGGCACTCTCGGGATCCATACAGTTCTTCGTATGTTAGGGCACTTACTCCACGACTGATCGCCACGAGAGTCCTATCAGGAGGAGCGGGTCCTAAATACACCGATGTAGAGAGCTCATGAATGTGAATGGAGTTAATTGGACCTCAAATATAGTTTACATCCTATATTTTATTACGCACTCTTATTTAAAGTTTGTTGTTTTATCTCTATTTGTATACTCTCTTTGCATCCTTGTCTCAGAAGAACTAAATACACTAAGTTAATTTGATCTCTACATTGCTTCTTATTTCTATTTGAGACCCATGGTCAAGAATATCGTTTACCTATTAACAAAAATTATAGACAATACCAAAAGTAAAGACAAAAAGAAAAACTGATTGGCCTAAATACAATATTTTTTCATCTATTTATCATCAATTATGAATATATAACAGAATAAAAAGTGTATTTTATTAACCATAACAAAAAAATTGTTTAGAATCTTATTAAAACGTGTCAAAAACGCCTCTGCAACGTTGTGTTCTTCGACATTGTTGTTAAAAGATATGATCATATTCCTATATAATCTATCAAATATAACATGGAACATCAAATTCATTTTTAAATAGCTTCTTCTGTGTGAAACCTTATTGAATCTATCATTTCTTTTTATTTAGTAAAAATAATAACTTATCTTATGAAACCATAATATGAATATTTACATTTTTTTATTCACGTTAATCACTTTTATATAATGTGTATAATTGTTTGTCGACAATACTTTTATTAATTCCTTTTGAAACGCCTTGTTATTATATTTTCATAACATAACACATATATCGTGCATATTAATTATCCCCCTTCCGGCTGCAATTGATCCTTGACGCTCCCAGGATCCCCGCAGTACTCCGGATTCCTACCACTCTGAATCTCCAAGTACTCTCGGGATCCACAACTGACTGATATGATAACCCTATCGGGAGGAAGAAGCTCTCAAACCCACGTGACATATGGAACTCAGAGAGGAGATGGACGGAGTTCATTGGACCACTAATTTCGTTTGCATTATATTTTCTTTCTCACTCTTATTTAAAGATTTGTTGTTGTTTTCTCTATCTATATACTATGTTTACATCCTTGTCTCGAGCAAATAAATTAACTCAATTAATTTGATCTCTTCATTGCTTCTTCTTTCTATTTGAGATCCATGGTCAACTAAAATCCATACCCGAGACTTCTTTATACACACAAATACAGAGGATAGACAATGATTATAACTTACTTATATTATTTTTTTCATTCCGATTCATGTTCTTGATGTGGAAGACAATGAGCATCTTTCGCCTATTAAATAAGTTAATGACGATAAATATAAAGACAAAAAATTGGCTTGAATTTATAACTTTAAAAAAATATCATCATTAATGGTCAACTAAAACCCATACCCGAGGTTTTTTATACAAACACCGAAGGGTGGTTCATTAGCCAATACTTGAGTCTTCTTACGTTATTTTTGGAAGTTAAATGTGAGGATGATTACTTGTTTATTTTTTTATGAAACTTAAGGAAGTCTGTCATGACTCTTTAGACCTAAATTGCAGCTATGATTGAATCCAAGACAGAAAACCCTCATTAATATCTTCATCACTTCATCGAATGTTTACTAAAATCAAAATATATGAAGATATAAGCGTCGACCATCTCATAAAGTTTGTTCTAAAATGACCATAATTATTTTTACACTTTTAAACATAATTTTTCTTATCTCTTATTTTTTTTCTGATGTTGATGAGTTAAAAAAACATATGTAATTCAAATAATCAAAATAAATCTACAACTGTTTGTTGATGTTGAAAATAAGTCAACCAAAAAATAAGCAAAAAAAATCCTTTTATTTAATTTTGATGAACCGCTCCCGATTTCAGACCCTTGAACTTCATATCCCCTTATTGTGCTGGAATAATGCGGATTAAATATTATTCCATCATATAATTATAATTCATGTACTCAATATAATAAATGTAATCATATGTAAAGTATAATGTTTATTTAAACAAAAAATATTGTATTATGTACATATTATAGATGTATTTAAATGTATATATAAATATAATTAAAAAATAATGCAATTTCTTGCTATATTAGCTAAATAATTCATCTTGTCGGATCTATCGTAGTCCTCCATTTGTTGTAATAATCTATCATTTATATTTTTATATATTTTTTTGGATGGATAGTCCCCACCACTTCTCATATCCACAGCATTTAAGCATTTAAGGTGTATTTAACCCGCTTCCTCCTCATAGGACTATCGTGGCGATCAGTCGTGGAGTAAGTGCCCTAACATATGAAGAACTGTATGGATCCCGAGAGTGCCTTGGGATCCAGACCGGTGGGAATCCGGAGTGCATAAAGGATCTATTGTAGCCAGGGGAGGTTCTCCAGCTGAAAGACCGTAGGGAATGTCGTCCAGCAAAGATGATCCGGGAAGTCCGTAATTGTCCGAATTAACACAACAAAGTCCTGAGCTTATTATTATTTCTTATGTTATTGTTATTGTTCATTCCTCACGAAACCTACCTTACCTTACCGTAGCTCAATGTTCTAAGTACCCTTATGGGTCTATTATATACTTTATTTATGAACGAAAAAAGTACTCAAAATGGGCTCATTTTACTATTTTTATAAATTAAAACTTACCAAATGTGCTCATTAATGCTCAATAAAGCTATTTTGACTGATAATCTGGGCCTAAAAGTACGTAGTTTCCTTTAAAAATGCATTTTATACAAAAGTGTCGTTAGAGAAAAATTCCTAGTATCAAATATCCGAACACAAATATGCTTTATCAGAGTTTTCCTTATGCATAAGTGTTTTATAAATTATTCCTAGAACCGTATATTTTCAACGTGCCAGACTCAAAGAAAATATAAAAGAACTAGAAGCGCAATGCAGGCTGGAAAGGAGTATGGCTGTTTTGCCTTCAATAGAGTTACACAGCTGACCTCATAAGATTCACAAATGTAAACAAATTGAGTTAAGAACCTTTTTCAGTATAAGTATGACTCTCCTATATTCAGATCCAGTGCCTTAGAGTAGCAGAGTCTGGACGAGATGCTGATGAGTCATAACAAAAGCTGACAAAATCTCATAACAAACAAAATTTCATATCATAAATAAATAGGTGTTTGGATTGAATAGCAAATTTAATGTTATTCTTATAAATCAAAGGGATATATTTTAATGTAAAAAGATGGCTATTGAGTTGAATTTGCTATGAATTGCATTATTTTTATGATTTTGTCACTATTTTGAGCAAAAATAGGATTTATATGTTGAATAACAATATTATTGCATTTCTAATTTTATTCATAATGTAGGCAGCCCTTCATCAATCACGAAACCTTTTTGTTTTTATGTTTTATATCTCTAGGATCAGTCATCAAAATAGGTTTCTCTTAAAACTTTACCTAGAATAGAGCAACAAATGATCTTTCCGGAGTAAAAACAACAACCTTGGAAGCATCCCACATACTGCCATCGGAGAAAACTTATGTCTAAAGGCAATCCTATTGTACATCGCACAATTCAAGAGTAGAATGAGGCTACTGCCAATATTCTCATTTTACTCTTGAAACTGATTGGACTCCAGAACGATCATTTGTTGCTCTTATTCTGGGTAAAGTATTACGAAAAACCTATTTTGATGACTGATCTTAGAGATATAAAATATAAAAACAAAAAGGTTTTGTGATTGATGAAAGGCTTCCCACATTACGAATAAAATTAGAAATACAATAATATTGTTATTCAAATATAAATCCTATTTCTGCTCAAAATAGTGACAAAATCATAAAAATAATGCAATTCATAGCAAATTCAACTCAATAGCCATCTTTTACATTAAAATATATCCCCTTTGATTTATAAGAATAACATTAAATTTGCTATTCAATCCAAACACCTATTATTTATGATATGAAATTTGTTTGTTATGAGATTTTGTCAGCTTTTGTTATGACTCATCAGCATCTCGTCCAGACTCTGCTACTCTAAGGCACTGTTCAGATCAAGGTCTGTATAATAAGGTCTGGGCAATACAAAAATAAACATGTAGCAGTGCGACTACTCAATGACGTCACTGGAGAACGATTATATTTATCTCTATATATATAAATCAATCTCTCTATCTATCTATAATATATACATATATATCTATATATATATGTATGTGTGTTTGTATAGATAAATAAATAAAATAAATATTTATATAAATATAAATTATATATGTATATATATATTTGTTCTACACTGACGTCATGGAGTAGTCATACTGCTAGGATTACATGATTGTTTTTGTATTGCCCAGACCAAACGGAAAAGGGAAAGGCATATGAAGTGAAAGAGGAGTGAAGAAGAAATGCAAATCCTTTAATTAAAAAGATTTTAATTTATCCATCACAAGATGTAATAACTGTTTGTCAAGAAGCGGAAAGAGTCTTTTGTCACTTTTAATCATTGACAAAGCTGCTTTATTAAAGAAAGATAAATTCACTTGCATATTGCTGCCCAAGTTTTGCAAAACATTTGAGAAAAACAACGGTAGGTTTTTAATGATCTTAATGTACATATGCTAGACGTTAGCCCAACAAACAATCACGTTTATAAATTCATAAACGATTTGGCAGCAACTTATTCCCGAATAAGACTTTATCATCAAGGAAGAGTGACGAATATAAAATTATGACTACATAAGAAAAAGTCATGATAAAACAGTATTATTCAAAGGACAGTAAAAGTATTCATTATATTATTAAAAACCTATCACATTGTTATTCTCATGTTTATTTATGTTTGCAAATATTTTATACAATAATTACATATCTTTAAAATTGTACCATGATTTCCCTAAATATATCAATAATATTTTCTATTTTACAAAAATTAGTATAGGACTAATATTTAAAAAAATATAGCGAATCTTTTAAAATCGTACTACATAAAAATCTCAGTTTTTAATCTTCATTATGGTTACTAAGTTTTTCTTCTCTTCTGTTGTTCATGTTTTTCCTTCGGCAGACGCGTTGCGCTTCTAGTTCTTTTATATTTTCTTTGGCCAGACTACAATGACGAATACACAACAATAATAAAGGGAAATAAAAATAAATACTAAATCAAATAGAAACTAAATAATTATATTAACGCAACCTTTCCTTATCGCCACAGTATATTACTTATATTATTCTACTTCTTAAATTTTCACTTTTTTAATTTTAAAAACCCTCCTACAAAATATATGATTTTCTTGTGGCATTAAGACTTAACCTTGTTTTATCTCTCTCGAGATTAAAGTGATCCTTGATTAATATAAAAGACATGAAAATAATAATTATTAAAATATAATTTGTTTTTAGTAGCTCTCAGAGAGTTTTGTTCTCTAGGAGAATAGTATTAAAGGTTGCCAGCAAGGATTTTCTCAGGCAGATTTGGCTGGCTGAGGTTTGCTGACTATGACGTCATTATTGAAGTAAACACTCTTCTTGTGGTCTTCTCAGACTCTTTTCGATATTGTCAAGGACCACTTCGTTGTATTATCCTGGGTTTAAAAATGAATAAGAGAACGGGGCGTGTTTGTTCAGTCTCGACATGTTCGAGTCCATCGGGCGTGAAGTATTTCGCCTTTCCTAGAAAAAACTTAGTGACTCAACGCCTCTGGATTTCCAAATGCAAGAGAGCCGACCCCATCAACCCCATCCATGCCAAGATCTGTGAAAGACACTTCACACCCGCTGATTTTCAACGTGATCTCGAGTCGGAACTTCTTCATTTGAATCGTAGGCAAAAATTGAAGCCGGGCGCATTTCCCTCTCTTGAAATTCCCTTCGCATCATCAAGCCTGGAGCAATCATCATCTTCCAGGAGGATCGAATGGAAATCCGCAAGAGAAAGGAATTGGTTGATAAACTACTGCGAGAAAATGATGTCATCCCTGAATACCTGGCTGCTGAGCCCATGACTGAAAATGAAGCTCATGTCTGAAAATGAAGAGCCCAGTAAAAGTTGCTCAGGGGACACAAACTCTAAAGAGAAAATACCTTCTTCTAAGGCCGGCATTCGGACAGATGTAAGTTTCAAATTTTGATCTCCCTTGTAAATATTTTAATAGTCTGAAATGCATACGTCGGTACAATTATAACCAATAAAAGTTAAGAATTAGCAAATAAAATTAGTGAAAAATATTGTTTAAAAGTAAATATATATATATATATATCTATATAATATCATTAATTACATTAATGATCAAATAAACATATTTGATATTTTGAAATCATTGAATATATTTATGTCTTCTAATAAATACGGTTGATAATAATAAAATGATACTGAAAGAGACTTCGTTAATCTTTGTAAATAAAATTAGGTGTATTAATAAACGCACGTGTCCCGTCAAAAATCTACCTCAAATTATTTTATTTTAGTAATTAAGTACATATACTAGAATAAAATTTTAAACATCCATATATTTTTGATTACGATATTCTATTCCTGAGAGTTTTTATTTTATAATAAAGATAAAAGATAAGGAAAAAAGGGAGTGCGAAAGCCATGTGCGTTAAGGCGATTTCAGCTCTCAATGTTGGGGGGACCAGGTTTGAATCCCGAGAAGGGATGATCATTTTTGGTCTACCTCATTGATAAGATCCTAGGTTTGATAGACTAATTAATATGCTATAATGCTTATATATATATCCATTCGGATGCAATTCTGTCAAATCATATAGACAATAAAAAGTAAGGAAAAGTGCCCCTTCAGAGTGCCTCATTAAGTGATAAAATTCTTGAAGAATACCAACTGACCTACTTCTTGATTTTAGTGTTAGAGGAAAAACAATTTGAAATTTGTTTAATTCAACATCATCCAAATATCACTTTTTTGGAGTCGTAAAACATATACATGCTTAGAATTGGGGGAAAATGAAAATGATCTTATCGACAAAATAAATCTACAAATGCTAGTATCGATCTATCAAATATCAAATCTCTAGTCCCAGGTTTTTATCAATTCTTGTCTGTGGACTCATAATTTTTCAAGTTAATGGTGTTGCTCATACTTGACTCAAATTGGATTTCTCCAACTCATCATTATGAAGGACTCCAATGAATCTTTGACTATTCTACGTCCCCCCATGCTTACGAGTCACATTGGAGTTCTTTTTTTTGTTGTATAATCCAGGACTTTATTAAATTAATATTGTACATTGAAAAATGTTAAATATCTATGAAATGAAAATAAAACTTAATGTAAAATTACATAAATAAATATTAAGTAAAAATAAATTTTCCCTTTTAAGATCATAAGTATCAAAACATTCTTGAAATTTAATAAAATAAAACAGTTTTTAAAATGTTATATCAAATTATAACCAAAATAAAATATACATATAACATCATATGATATAATTCTTGCTATATTTAGTGCGAATGACAACGGTAATGCTTCCATTAATTATTCATTCATTATCAGATCAATTTTCTTTCCAACTCATATTAATTCATTTTCACACACTATTTTCTTTTTTACAGAAATCTAGAAAAGTGTGTGCCGTATCTATTTGCAAGAGTCCAAAACCCTTTCCTATCATCGCTTTCCAAGGACTCTCAGCGACGCAAGGAATGGATCCTAGCCTGCTCCCGAGGGGAGCCCTTCAATGCCGACGAAGCCAGGATCTGTGCATCACATTTTACCCCTTCTTGCTTCAAGAGAGACCTCCGAAACGAACTCTTGGGTACTCCGGCCAAGCATTTATTAGAGCCAGACGCTGTTCCGACCCGTTATTTGAAAAAGGAATATAATCTATCTGATGAAGAGAGGAGTCAAAGAGCTGCTAAGCGAAGGTTGCCATTTTTGGATGTGGACGAACTCTTGCGATCCTTTACAGAGCCAACTGACATAGCTGAGCTACATGAGCCTGCTTTGAAATCCATGCCTCTTTCAGAGTCTGGCACTCAGTGCGATCTCATTGGCCCTAAATCCAAATTAGTCCTGGAGAATGCCTACTTTAAGAAGAAGCTGTCTGCAGCTCGGGAGGAGATTTCGTCTCTCAGAAAGAAGAACCACTATCTTCAGAGTAAAAAGCATGAGCTCTTGATTGTTAAAAAGCACTTGGCCCGAAAGTGTGAGCCCTCACTGACAAAACGCATCCTATCCGATAAAAGCATCAGGTGTAATAGAGGATACACGAAGGATGAAATCATATCGGCTCTAGTCTTAAGATACATGAGCAACAGAGCCTTTGAATATTTGAGAAAAAATAATACTCTGGCCCTTCCGAGCCGTCAAACACAGGAAAAGTGGCTTAAGCGGTTCGACATCTCCTTCGGACTACAGGATGTGGGCATCAAGGCCTTCAAGGCGAGGCTTCAAACGCCCCAGAATGATGCTTTATTGACCTTTGCTGAAATGGAACTCAAAGGAAAGGTAGAAACGGATTCGAAGAAAGGGGGGCAAACGTCTGGTTCATGCTATAAATTGTTGGTGGTTATTCTGCGGGGATTGAGTCAGGAATGGAAGCAACCCATATTCTTTGACTTGGACATAAGCATGACACAGGAATTACTCTTTTTCGTAATCGAAGAATTGGAGCATCAAGGCTTTCGTATCCGAGGGATATCCACGGATATGGGAACCTTGCATCCTCTCCTAACTCAACTCTCATGTCACGACCAACCCGAATATTCTTCCTCCTCCTTCCCCAATCCATTCGACCCCTCACGCCATGTCCACGTATTCCCAGACTCCCGTCATCTATTAAAGAGTGCTCGAGATCACTTACTAGACAAGGGGCTTGTCATATACTCAAAGGATGGCTCATGCTTCACAGACTTTGTCAAGTCTGACCTAGCAAAGCTTCAGAGGGACCCCCAAAACCCCCAGAAAATCTCTGAGCAGTATTTGAACTGCAATGGAACCATTAAGCAACGCATCGAATATGCGACTCAGCTCTTCTCCAAAGCCACTGCCAAGGCCTTAGGTTCTTCTCTCTCACATACTATGAATGAAAAAGAGATTCGACTGAAGGAGAGCCTCGTTCTGACTTTTGACGCCTGGTTTCAGGCCCTGAATCCAAATGAAAGTCAGAGGCACTGGGGAGCAGAGGGAGCCGTCGCTCTAGATGAATGGAGATGCTTTTGAGAAGCTTGAAAATGAGGAATAAGGCCAAAGATGGATTCCTTAAGAAGCCTCCCCTATGGCAAAAGGGAATGTTGATGTCCATTCAGTCCCTGAGGGCCTTGCACTCTGATCTCGTTATAAATGGATCCCATCAGCACATAATGACGGAAATATTAAGTCATGATTGCGTAGAGGATTTCTTCAGTCAGTGAGTTTAACCACTTAAGTAGCGGACAGTCGTGTTATAAATATATATATATATACCTATATATTCCTATATATATATGTCAAATTCATCGGTCTATATAATTACTGGATACTTAGCAAAAATCACTCTATAGAAAGAGCTCAATATCTAAAGAAATTACTTATTGTATGAAACATAAATGGGGTGGGATTATTACAGGCCCGGCGGGATGGGCGGGCCTTAGGGGGGCCAGGCCCGCTCACCCACTGAGTGACGTGGGCCGATTTTTTATGAATGTGCCAGCTGTGCCCCCCCCATAAAACTGTAGGGCCCCCCAAAGCCTGGGCCTGGATTATTAGATATTATTACTGAATTTCCACAGAAATTGATTCATCAAGTGGGGCAGCCATTTTAAGTCGCTATACGTAAAACGTAAAAAATTATATCGAATTATTTTTATTATCTGTTGAGTAGCCAGTTTCTATAAAGGTTGGCAAAGTCGATATAATCTAAGACTATGAAAGGAGTGATAGCAATCCCAGTGAATCTTTTTTTTCATCTTTCATCTTTTATATTTTTATATTATTTTTTTGGGATACTAAAAAGGAGTATTCAATTATTGTATGAATCTGTGGATTAAACCAGGTCCTTAGAGTAAGAGAGTCTGGACAATCAACAGCTGAATTATTCAGCAGTTTGTTTATCATGTAAGCGTGAACTCAGTATTAGTAAAGAGGCTCCAGTATATTTATTAATGAAGTGATTACATTCTGCAAAGGTGCCTCTTTGTAGATATGGAATATTAGTAACGGGGGGGTAAATGCCCGGGGTGATTGTCTGGGGGGTAGTCCTGTTACGGAAAAATATACATTGATTTCCGAATAGTTATTTTATTAATTATTTTATATATTTGTGTTCTAACGCTTTTTGGGTTCATATTATTAGTTCATCAGTTTTATCACTACGTAGCGCGTAGGATGTCCAGACTCTCTCTTACTTCTAAGGCACTGGATTATACCAAAAAGAATATAAATATTTATATTCTCCTTGGATTAAACTAATAAAGTCATATTTCTATTATTTCAGATTTCGTAGCATATCCAGCGAGAGTCCTCACACAACCGCTTTGGAAATTAAATCAAGAATTAAAATATTACTTCTATTGGATAAAAACGGGCCCTTCCTGGAACTTCTATCAGATTCCTCTTCTTTTCACTTAAAAGAAGAATCAAATGCAAAATCTCTTCCAAGCAGCAGCAGCAGCACCAGTAAGACCACGCAACATATTGATGAATCATCCTCTGTTGTTAAGCTTGAAGAAGAGGGTAACACGGATGATATCATGGACCCCCTACTGGATTTACTGGAAGTGACAAAATAGATTTGTTTAATTTTGTACAGATTATATAGATAATATATTTTTAATATGATTTTGATCACATTTTCAGCATAAATTAACAGCTGGTCTAAGTCCAATAATCTCAAGAAAAGAGTGGACTATAGTAAGGTATAATGATATGTATAGATGTTATAGAGAAATCACCAATAAAAGTTATAAAAGTCCATGACAAATTATTTGTTTTTATGGTCATAAAAATCTCAAAGTTAAATATTTGATATTTTGAATTGAAGAAATTAAAAAACCCTAATCAAATGAACTGCATTTATTTTTGCTTTTAGTGTATTTAATTGTATACCTGCAAAAGAAAGATGTGCTTTCCATCATTAAGTTTTGATGTAAAGAAATGTTTTTTTATTATTATTCTTAAAATATAAACATTCGTTTTCAACTAATAAATGATTAATATTTTTCTATTACAATGTAATACATTTGACATATTTATATTATAAATGCCTTAAATTCTGTATTTTCAATAAAGAAATAATGAAGGGAATGTTAAAAATTACATTTGAAGCAGAGAAGCTAACAAACAGCCTTATTTAGATCTAGATTTTAGAAACTTTGCTACAGCTATTGGAGGTTGAGAACCCCTGATCCATAGACTGCCTTACAAAGTAGTGTAGGGAGACGGGAAACATAATCCAGATCAAAGTGTGACGTCATTGACAATTTTTAAATTTTAGTTCACATAAAGCGTGGATAAATAAAATAAATGGTAACATAATAAACTTATAAAAGTCGCTTTTAACAATTTGAATATCGTAATCGCTGTTTTTTTTTTTGTTTTAATAGAGTTACTATCCCTTATAGTTGGACAAGTACCAATGACCTCACGATAATATATTTTTGTACTCCCTCTTAAATATATATACTTTATTACCTTTTTGACATATATTTTTATCTAACTAAAGCGCATTTTTACGCCTTATATCTGACAAGGCCAATGAAATATTTATTTTTAGGAGAAGCGCATCTATCGGGATTCATTTAGTATATAAATATATATTTTAGCCCAAAAGAATCATTTTGCAAGTACATACTAACTCATCCATCACTGGAACACTATTTCTTTCTTTTATTCTTTTGTACAGTCATCTCCCAACCTCTCCTAGGGATGCATTGGATGTCAATAAATACTGACGTCGCGTCAAAACAATGGGCTGCTTTGTACATTATTATGTGCGCATAACAACAAATAGAAAAGTTAGGAATTCTACCTTTTATTGTGGATAAATTTCGATCTATTTATTCATAAATTGTTTGCTCCAAATGTCATCTTTCAGCCTGATCCTTGCTTGAGTGTCCTAAGGATGTCGTCGTCCAACAAGGAGGACTCATCTCCCAGAGAGAGAGTCAGAAAGAGGAGATCGATGGAAGTAAGGACAATTAGCCAAATTTGCAGATCTTTTTTATTCTGATTATAAAGTCATTGACTCCTCGTAGTGATAAGTTATACTTCTAAATCAATGATAATGTCCTGTATTGAGGTCAAATGAGTGAAAGCATCATCATCACAGGAGACGGAATCCTTCTCCTGCTTTTAATGATCCGTCTCTATTGACTTTCAGTATCCCTCATTCTGGCATTCTGCCTCACAAGGTGATACCTTCTAACTGACAATTGTAACCAATACAACGCACTTGAACAACTTTTACTGACCAATTTGATCTTCTTCTTTGGCGGAATAAACATACCAACATATCAATAAATGATATTTTCCTCTTGAAAGGAGTTAATTGATAGGAAAAACCATCCTTGATTGTTCAAGGAGATTGTTTTCCACTCAAGTATGGCTCCAATGCTCATCTCATCCTTCTCTTACCCTTGTTTCCTTAGACGACAACTTTATGAAGGGACGTGGTGCAATCTCCCGGACAACCTTCTTCTCTCCATCTTTTCCTCCCTTCAAGCCAAGGATCTCCTTCACGTCTCCTCCGTTTGCATGCGTTGGAACGCCATTGCTCAAAGCAATACCCTTGGAACAACTCTTTATTCGGGACTTCTTTAAGGGGAAGCGAGGGAGCCGAGTTCCTGAGAGCTGTCGGACCGGACTCAAAATTGGAAGCGGAGATACCTCAAAAATATCTATACAACACCCCGCATCAATGTTGAAGTGCTTGAGCTCATACGGATGAAGTCCTACACGTTTCTTTCTCGAATGATGTCCGAGTATTTTGTCACTTGCTCAAGGTTCGTATTTATCTTTTATTATCCGATACTTCCTCAAATAAAAATTGTGAAGTCGTCGTTT